>JABFPB010001418.1:0-25436 GCA_022817645.1 Ceratoteleas bidentatus | reverse complement strand
ACTGACATTTAGGCATCGAGTCGATATTGATTGCAAAGTTTTTCGTTATTGAATCGATGTTGATTCGACTAAAATGTATACATCGAATCAACGTCGATTCAATTTTCGTGGGTTATTAGGGTGAAAAATGAATGGCGAAAATTTATCTTTGAGAAATTTGGAAGGAGGACAGGACTGTTTTCTCGTGAAAGGGGGAAAATGTTACCTTTTACGTTAATCGAAGGTGCAACGTCAATTATTGGTTATTGCGAAGTCAAATTTTATTTACAGCTTTCTGTCTCCACTTCGTCGGAAATTGATGTAAATTTTGCCTTTGGTTTTAATTAAAATTAAATTAACGTGAAATATGATTTTGCTAATTAACATAACGTAAGTACAATTAATAAGGTAAATGACAAAAATAAGGTATTTTGTAAATTTAGTTTTAAGATTTAGAGAATAAAGAAGAAACAAGATACGTATTGAATTTCCCTGTGTTTTCTTCACCTTAGATATGAGTAGCGATAAGTTTGTTGACAATATTGATATTTAGAGCCCTGGTAAAAATTATTACGCACAATTACGCCTTTCGACACATTCCCGCAAAAATGCGTAAAAAATAAGCATTTCTATACCATTTTTTCACAAGGGAGGTTAGAGTTGAACGTAACAATAAATACCATACAACAATTTTATTATGCTTCTACAACTAAAGATAAATTAAGTTTCATTTCAGTGTATCGCATCAGAAATGTTCAAGGTTTTCGTGGTTCCTTTGAACGTCAGATAAATGCTGGAGTGGAGTTATTAAAGTGGAGCCATGACTCGCAACGTCTTCAGTGTTTTCCCAGAGTAATTACGTCTAATGTTTGTCCCCCCCCCCCTGCAAACGCAAGAGCGTGAAAACGGGTGTCATGTGTTTTTTTATATTTTCTTTTTCCTATTTTCGTAGTAAATCTTAGTAATCTGTGATCAGCTTGTGAAAAATCATAAAACTGTTCCATGAATTTTCAAAGATACTCATAGAATGTGCCTTGTGATTTTTTTCATTTTATCATTATGATCTTTCTGTTGCGAAAACTAGCTCCATCAAGCTGGAAGAGCCAAGTTAGTACAACCAAATGGAAACATTACAGCAATTTTTAACCATATTTTAACTTTTTAATTACCACATTTTCCAATTTTTAACCTCTTTTTTTTAAATACAGTGGTCGGGCCAGCTAGATATCAAGCCAGCCCGACGATAGTACCAAACCATCAAAAACGACCTCAAAAGGATGTACGAATTATTAACTATTTTTAACCAACTAATTAAGCAATCATAATGTTCGTGTGCATCTTAGAATACATATTTTACATACAAAATTACGAAAATACAAGAAAAATCGTATCTTACTAAAAAAAAGAACGCATTTGCAATAAAACTTATGATTTTTTTCTACGAACCTCGACTCAAAAACGGGTCAGAATTATAATTCTAGGACACTAACACGAACGATTTCTGTAGCATATTGCACATGTACATTAAAGAAAGTTTTTTCATACAAATAAAATAACATATAATTCTAGCGTTTAACTACCTCAGCATAACCACGTAAAACCTTTTCTAAAGAGTATTTCTAAAGGGCACGTAAATCACATCACGTGCTAGGATTTAATTACATCACCACAACCATATAAAATCTACTCTAAAGTGTATTTCTGGTGGTTTCTTAATCCAAATCAGAACAGAGGATTTATTTATCCTAGCAGAACCACGTAAAACCTGCTCGAAAGTGTATTTCTGGTTGATTCCTAACTCAAATCAGAACTAGCATTTAATTATCTCAGCCCAACCACATGAAATCTATTCTAAAATGTATTACTGGAGACTTCCTAACCCAAATTAGAACTTAGGATTTAATTACCTCAGCACAACCATATATAAAATCTACTCTAAAGTGTATTTCTGGTGGTTTTTTGACTCACATCGCGTGATAGGATGTAATTACCTCAGCACAACCATATAAAATCTAATCTAAAGTGTATTTCTTGTGATTCCCTAACCCAAAATCAGAACCTAGGATTTATTTACCATAGCTCAACCACATAAAACCTGCTCGAAAAAGGAATTCTGGTTGATTCCTAACTCAAATCAGAACCTAGCATTTAATTGCCTCAGCACTACCACATACAACATACTCGAAAGTATATTTCTGGTGATTCCCTAACCCAAAATCAGAACCCAGGATTTAATTACTTCAGCAGAACCATATAGAATCTGCTCTAAAGCGTATTTCTGGAGATTTTCTGAAACACATCAAGTGATAGGATTTAATTACCTCAGCACAACCACATAAAATCTACTCTAAAGTGTATTTCTGGTGATTCCCTAACCCAAAATGCAGAACCTAGGATTTACTTACCTCAGCACAACCAAGTAAAACCTGATAGGATTTAATTACCTCAGCACAACCATATAATAGTATATTGTGCACCTAGGGAGGAAAGTACGCGATTATTCCCGCGGGTGAAGGTGGCAGCCCGAGCCGAAGGCGAACTGTAGGCGAGGGGGTTTTGCTCCCTAGGGAGTAAAACCTAGTTTTGCTCCCTGCTTTTCCTCCCTGCGAAAAAAACTCGGTTTTGCTCCCTGAAATTAGGGAGCAAAGTGCGTACTTTTGTCCCCGAGTGACGAAAAAAAATACCACTCTGTATAGAACAGTGTTTCCAGCGGTTTGCATATATTGCACCTTTTGTGATACATCAAAAAATTAATAAATAAGTCCTGCTAATAGCATGACTTATTTTCACAGAAATAACTACAACATTAATATAAAATGTATTACATTTTATATTATACATATTACATCTTTTTAAAATAAATATGATTTAGAAAATGATTATATCATTTAAAAAATGTTTGAGACTCTTCCTCAACTATAATCGTAAAAAATTAGATACATAAAATGTTTACATACCCATTTCAGTACTCCATCTCTTTTTACAAGCATAACAGTCAACTGCTTCTAACACTGGAAGAGGTAAAATGGATCCACAATCCAAACAAAATCCAGCTTCAGTTTTAAAAGGTATGTAGTTACTCATTGTCTGAAAAATAATACAACTAAAAATTCATATCAAATGAAAAATTTCAAAATTGATTAGTTCATAAAATGTAATATATTTTTTATCACTCAGGGAGGAAACAAATTTTCCTCCCTTGTGGTGAAATGTATTATAATATATTTGTAATCCATATAGTGACTTAATAATAAATTTATAAGAATTTACAGTTTATCAGTTACTGAAAATAAATTTGAAATTAAAATCCAATAAGAGTCAGATCGAAGGTTAAATATGTAGTCCGAGTGAGAAATCAAAACTTTAAAGGAATAAAAGTTTATAAAAAATTAATCAAAGTGAATAATAGTATTGAAAAAAATGCTTAATTTGTAATTATTATTAATTCTTATACATTAATAATTTATTACTACATAATATAATTTTGTATTATAATATAATAATAATATAACCTTAAAACAGTACCATATATAATTCTCATGTTTAATTATTTATTCTAATTGATCCAATCTTTAAATTACATTTCCTCAAACAAAATATTTAAATTAATTTTGTGTTACAATTTTGCGTTAAACTTAAACTCACCAATATTTAAATATCACAAATTTTAATTTTCAATACGAAAAACTTTCATATTTTTCCTTGTGTACTGAATTCCAAGTTACTCAGCGCCCTCTTTTTCCGTGACGATTACTAACTTGCATTCAGTCTGTTAATACACACGAAATCTTCTTTATCGTTCGTCGCGTAGTAGTCGATAACTTTATTTATTTCCGTAACGTCAGTGAATCCCAAAATTATGCCACAAAATACTTGAATTTTCATTTGTCAAACATTCAAAAAATAGAAATGCGACCATCTCAAATGAAATGTATTGTTACGAAAATTGCATGATTGTTGACTGAGGTCAGGCTTCACATTGTTACGTCACTGAGCGAAACAACTTCACATGGGTTCGCTCGAACTTGCGGTGAATTGGTGAATACATAACCTGGAACCTATCACGTCGTCGTTGAATCATCTTAACTGAAAAAGTGAACCGAGAACGCCCATTTTTGCAATATTTTTGCGAATCACTTTACGCCAACGGATTTCACGATGTCTTTTAAGTTGATTGCCAAAACTGGCAATCCGCCTGTCGGTAAGAAATACCTCCAAAGTTACATATGGCCATACCGTTTGATTTAAAATTAGAAGCAAAAAAGGCAGCCTTTTTACTGCTAAAATGATCTCTGACAGTGCAATTTAGAATCGATAGGTCATATTGTTTCTATGAAATTTGCATTTCAGGGGCACTGCTGCTGGCAGAGTTGGTGCGTGAAGAAAAAAAGGCAGACATCGAGGTGAGCTGGTCGAAGGACTTGAAAAATTCATCTAATGTTCAACTTGTGGCCACTAAAGATGGAACTGTTATTGGAAACAGCGAAAATGAAATCGCACGATTTTTTGCCAGAAGTTTGCATCCTGAGTTGTATGGTAATAGAGATTATAATTACTAGAAATGATAATGAAATGATATTGTATTTTTAGGTGATTTCATCTGGACAAGTTTTTCTTATTATTATTAAAATATTGTTACATGCTAATTAATATAAACAAATGTCATCTAAAGATTTGTTAAAATGTATCTTTTCTCTATAAATGAAAATATACTTATTTGTTTAAACTTAAACTTTGTTTAAGTGTAATTTCTTTTTATTTTGCTTTTTTCATAAATATTTTGCTAAATTTTTAGCATTTATTCATTATTCAAAAATGATTTAATTAACGACAATACATTAATTAAATTTCGTATTTCATTTCACAGGTGGTAACAATGTTCTTGAGAGAACAGAAGTGGACAGCTGGTTGTCTTTTGCTATTGGTCATATCTCAAATACTCGAGTTACAGATGCGACTCTTGAATATTTGAATACAGCTTTGGCACTAAAAACCTGGTTGGTCTCAAGACACTTGACCATTGCTGATATTCGTGTATTCTCGGCACTATTTAACAAAAAAGAACTGGTGTCTGAAGATAGATTCCCACATATTGGAAGGTGGTGCAAACAGATCCAAGCGTTGCCATCTTTTTCTGTTATTTCTGGTTTCCTTGTTTCTGATAACAAGGAGAATGTTTCTGATAACAAAGACAATTCCATGAAAATCAAGGACAACAAATCGAAACCGAAAGTAGAAAAGAAAGAAGGTAGCAAGAGGAAACAAGAGGGAAAATTCATTGAATTACCTGGAGCTGAAATGGGAAAAGTAAGGAGAATAACATTTGATTGAAAAAAGTCAGACTCAAAAATAGTCATATTAATTGATTAATTTTATTTCAACCAGATCTTTTTTTATTTAAATCAATTGTTAACTTCTCATTAATTAAAAAATTATAAATGAATTATTGTTCATTTCAATTCATTATAATAACGATACTGAGGAAATAAAAATTAATTAAAAATACTGAAAAATACTTCAATTTTTACAGGTAGTGGTCCGTTTTCCACCTGAAGCGAGTGGTTATTTGCACATTGGACATGCAAAGGCTGCTTTGTTGAACCAATACTATGCCGATACATTTAAAGGGCGTCTAATTATGAGATTTGATGATACCAATCCTGCAAAGGAAAATGTTGAATTTGAGAAAGCCATTTTGGAAGATTTGCAGATGTTAGAGATCAAACCGGATCAGTTTACTCATTCGTCCGACTACTTTGAATTGATGTTACAGTATTGCGAAAAACTTATTAAGGACAATAAAGCATTTGTTGATAATACTCCTGCAGAAAAGATGAAAGAGGAGCGTGACCAAAAACTGCCTTCTGCCAACAGAAATAAATGTACTTATTTGTCTCGTTCATTTTTTAAGCATAAAATCAAATTCAAGACAAAAATATATAATTAAAAAATATATTTTAAAAAACTTAATATAAAATATAAGAAAAAATATTATTGGTACTTAATTAATGCAAAATTTAAAACAACAGTTCATATATTTTGTTATTGCAGCTGTAGAGGAGAATTTGGCTTTGTGGGAAGAAATGAAAAAAGGCACGAAAAAAGGACTGGAATGTTGTGTCAGAGCCAAAATTGATTATCAGTCTGATAATGGTTGTATGAGAGATCCGACCATTTATAGGTGCAAACCAGAACCACATCCCAGAACTGGAACGAAATATAAGTAAGAAGAAAGATGTTTAAACAGTTAATCATTTTTTCCATTGGTTAATCAAAAAGTTGAATTGTTCACAATTATCATGATCATATACAGAATGCTTTGATAACCTATCTCCATTTTAAATTATTAAAACATCGCCAAACTTAAATTTCAGGGTATACCCTACATATGACTTTGCTTGTCCAATTGTGGATGCTATTGAAGGTGTAACTCATACACTTCGAACGACTGAATATCACGACAGGGATGCTCAATTTTACTGGTTCATAGAGGCTCTTGGTTTGAACCGTCCCTACATTTGGGCATATTCGAGACTGAACATGACCCATACTGTGCTGTCGAAGAGGAAACTCACTTGGTTTGTGTCGGAAGGTTTGGTGGATGGCTGGGACGATCCACGTTTCCCTACAGTTCGTGGTATTTTACGACGGGGTATGACTGTTGCTGGATTGAAGGAATTCATAATAGCTCAAGGCAGTTCCAAATCCGTGGTTTTTATGGAATGGGACAAGATTTGGGCTTTCAACAAAAAAGTCATCGATCCAATTGCTATAAGGTTTTTATATTTTGTAATATAAAAAAATAAGGAGGTAGTTATATGATTTTAATTTAAGAAAGAAAATGCAGTTAGTTATTACCAAATTATTATTTACCAAAATATATTTCATCATGTGATCAAAAGTATTCTATATTTTAAAATCTTAGTTAATTTAAAACAATAACTTTCCTATAGGTACACTGCAATCTCCAATGACACCATCCCAGTTACCATTGAGAATGCAAAAACTGAGTGGATTTCTGTACAAAACCATCCAAAAGATCCATCGATCGGAATGAAGCAAGTCCTCGTTGGACCAAAGGTTTACATTCAACGTGAAGATGCGGAATCGCTCAAAGAAAATGAGAATGCGACCTTCATCAATTGGGGAAATATTCTGATCAAAAAAATTGTGAAAAGCAACGGAAAGATTACGTCAATTTCCGCAACGACTAATCTTGATGACAAGAATTTCAAAAACACAGTTAAAATTTCATGGGTCTCCTCGCCTCCCGAACTGACCGGTGAAAAAGAACGTCACACGATCCCTTGCTGCATGGTGTTCTTTGAGCATATCATGAGCAAGGCTGTTTTGGGAAAAGACGACGAGTTCAAAGATTTTGTGGCAAAAGATACTAGGGTACTTTTATTTTGATTGAGTTTTTATACTAGCTTCTGTTAGTTTACTTTCTAAAGGCCGTAACTGAATTCATAATGTTCGTTCATACAGAAAGAAGTAATGATGCTGGGAGAATGTGAGCTGTCTCGTGTCAAGAAAGGAGAAATCATTGAAATTCTGCGCAAAGGGTTCTTCCGCTGTGACGTTCCGTATTCAGGGACAAGCTCTTTCTCAGGTCGAGAACAGCCTCTGATTTTGTTCCATATTCCTGATGGACGATCAACTGCAAGTGCCAACGTCAAAGAAGAAAAGCCTAAGTCCAAATCAGAGGTTTGTAAAGTCTTTTTAATTAAATGTATCATGTCGTTTGGGCCAAAGATAATGGCTAGAGACCAAAATATCAAAAAAGGAGAATATCACATACAAAAATATAACATGCATAATAAAATGAAAAAGGCTACTTCATAAATACATTTAAAAAATTATGTATACAAAAGTTGAGAATCCAGATAAGGGAACTTAATTACCAAAAAAAAAAATTGTAATTTGTTTAAACCTCTTATAAACTCAATTATTATTTAAACAATCAAGATTTTAGAAACTTCTTCAATATATCCGAGAAGAAGTATAATGTTATTACATTGCAAATATGAAAAATTTACCATAAAAATTCATTGTATTATATATAATAAAATATAATCTAATATATCGTACTTTTCATTAAAAAATGTCTTAAATTCCATTTCATTGTGAAAAGAATATAAAACTTCAATAATCATTCGGTGAAAGGCGCCTTGCGTCTAAGACACTGCTCAGCAGTATTGCTACTTCAAGAAATGGAACGGCGGATTCCCCACCAACGAAGTCCCCCCTCTTAAATTACTAAAGACGTACCATGTGTAATTCTTTGAAAGTGAAAAGCAAAGTCGTTTGTAGTATGCTTTATAAAACGTGGCTTGGTGCGCATATGTGAAGTTATTATATTATCGTTTTTATACTTTCAATTAAAACATAATAAGGTACTATAACTCTTTTTATTCTACACATATTAATCAAATGGATAATGTTATCATTATTTAAATAATTTCTCTAACACACATGTTGCTTATTTTGAATGAAATATCTACTTTGATGTTCATTGAATTAAAATGCAATTTTATATCAGTTGTAAACGTTGCACATATTTTAAAACAGATGTTGAAATGGTTTTAGAGATGTCACTCATAAGATCAAATGTGATTATTCCCAGTTTCTCCGATTTAAGTTTTATTTTGCACTTACAATTAAGAAAAAACAGAAATATCAGAATTTATAAATCGATGTGTTGCGCAATATTTACTATAATTTAATTACTTTTAAAAATATCCCGTTTTTTTTTTTAAAAAAACATTTGTTCAACAGAATTGTAATACGAAAAACATTTCCATATGGCGACATCAAATTTTGAGTTACAAAATAAATATCTGTATGCCTTAAATTTCCATTATCGTGATTCTTCGTAATATAACCGCATATTAAAAATTACCTAACGTTCATTTAATTTATTTAACCAAGCTGAAGTTGACAAAAAGTAACATAAATCATTCTTTTCAGAACGCAGTGCCAACAACTAACACATCATCCAATGCCTCGCTTATTTCTGAAAAGATAACTGAACAAGGAAATAAAGTTCGCGATCTAAAACAGAAAAAGGCCGACAAGTCGGCGATTGATGTTGAAGTCAAAGCGTTGTTGGCCTTAAAAGCCGAATACAAATCTCTAACTGGGTCAGATTGGACCCCATCCACCACAACAGCACCGAAATCAAACGACGCATCTGCTGTATCCGATAAAATAACTGCCCAGGGTAACAAAATTCGCGACTTGAAGCAAAAGAAGGCAGAGAAGTCTGTCATTGATACCGAAGTTAAGACTTTGCTGACCTTGAAGGCTGAGTACAAATTTCTGACCGGATCAGATTGGACGCCGTCCGCAGTTGCTCCTGCCCCAAAAGTTGCAGCTGCGACAGACGTGTCTGGAGATGCTTCCAAACTCTCCGAGAAAATAACGGAACAGGGTAACAAAGTTCGCGAATTGAAGCAGAACAAATCTGAGAAGGCCAAGGTCGATGCAGAAGTTAAAGCTCTGTTAGCTTTGAAAGCGGAGTACAAAAGTTTAACGGGATCAGACTGGACGCCATCTGGCGGGAAATCGGCTGAGAAACCTCAAGCACCGAAATCTGGGACCAGCGACAAAGTCGCTGAAATTAATAGGAAGATTGTAGAGCAAGGCGATAAAGTGCGAAAACTGAAGCAGGAAAAGGCGGAGAAATCTGCGATTGACGGAGAGGTCAAAGTGCTGTTGGCTTTGAAAGCGGAGTACAAAGGCTTGGCGGGCTCTGATTGGTCGCCGGCTGTAGGAAAAATGGCGGAGAAGAGTCAGGAAGCGCCGAAATCAGGCGATGACAAAGTGGCTGAACAGAGTAGTAAGATTGTTCAGCAAGGTGATAAAATCAGAAAACTGAAACAGGAGAAGGCGGACAAAAGCACGATTGACGCCGAGGTTAAGCATTTGTTGGCTTTGAAAGCTGAGTACAAAAGTTTGACTGGTAGTGATTGGGTTCCCACTCAAACCCACCCGGTTAATTCTGCTCCGACAGGCTCAAAATCGAAGAAGGTAATGTACGAGAAAAAGAAGGGAATTTAGTCAGGTTTAAAGTTTGATTAGATTTTTAGAGAAATGCAAGACAAGTTAAAGTTGATAAATAATTTAATAAGAAATAATTACTACAAAATAAGATGTATGTCGTATTGAAATGTTAGTATATAAATATTTTGACTTAAATTAAAAAATAAAAGATCGGATCGATTTATTTGATTTTTTGCAACAAAATCCAATTTTAACAGTACTCATTGATTTCCTTTGTAACAATCTCTTTTGTATTTACGAATCAAGGGATCTGAAAAGAAAGCGGAAAATTTGCAATCATCAGGAAAAGCTGCTAAGAAGGAAAAAGTTGATGCTCCCAAAAAAGAAGTGGATGCCACTAAAACCGGAACAAGACTGGGATTAGAGGCCAAAAAGTTTGAGAATCTGTCAGATTGGTACTCCCAGGTATGTTTATACCATTCAGCTTAATTACATGGAAAATAATAAATTATTGATCAACAACCTATATGTTAGATATAAATATTTATATTAATCGTTGAAAAATATTAGTTTTTCTAGACACATATCTGATGTTCATTTTGTAAATCAATCATAATACAAGTAATCATATCTTCAGTTATAAAGACATTACTATTTTAATTTCAAATTTGATAAATAGTAAATAAAACATACTATTATTAATAAAATTATAATTAACAAATTAACAAAATAATTAACAAAACAATTCACATTCTAAATTACACAAATATAGCAAGTGCTCTATGCAGAAATTACCATATTTAGTTTATTTTTATTCCATAAAATTGTACTTGAGCTTGAATAATCAGTAAAAAATATTATTTGATTTAAATCTTTGATTTCTTTTGAACCAATCATTTAATTTAAATCCCTTTATATGTTGTTACATTTTTATAAAATATAACATTTCATATAAATACATCACTACCTGAATATTTTCCTGCAATTTAATAATTCCATTACCATGAATCAATCGACAGGTGATAACCAAAGGAGAAATGATCGAGTATTACGACGTCAGTGGTTGTTACATTCTTCGTCCATGGAGCTTCTCTATTTGGGATATGATCAAAGACTTCTTTGATGCAGAAATAAAAAAACTGGGAGTACAAAACTGCTACTTCCCCATCTTCGTAAGCCGCGCGGCTCTCGAACGGGAAAAGGAACACATCGCAGACTTCGCTCCAGAAGTGGCCTGGGTCACGAAAAGCGGGGACTCCGATTTAGCAGAGCCGATCGCCATTCGACCGACCTCCGAAACCGTCATGTATCCAGCTTACGCCAAGTGGCTCAAGTCTCACAGAGATTTGCCTCTCAAGTTAAACCAGTGGAACAACGTTGTGGTAAAACTCCATTCTATCCACATTTGCTTTTGAACAGTTCGCCATTTTCTTAATTAAAAACTGTTACCTTATTTACCATCTAATTATGGAACAGTAATTGTAACCACTACTCATTTTCAGAGGTGGGAATTCAAGCATCCCCAACCCTTCCTCAGGACCCGTGAGTTCCTCTGGCAAGAGGGTCACACGGCTTTTGCGACAAAAGCCGAAGCTGATGAGGAGGTGCTGCAGATTCTTGACCTTTACCGACGAATTTATGAGGAGTATCTGGCAGTACCGGTGGTACCAGGTCGCAAAACCGAGAAAGAGAAGTTCGCTGGTGGGGATTACACCACCACCGTCGAGGCGTTCGTTTCGGCGAGTGGTCGTGGCATTCAAGGTGCCACGAGTCACTACTTGGGTCAGAACTTCTCGCGAATGTTCGACATCCAGATCGAAGGTGCTGAGGAGGGTGGCGAAAAGTCCTACATTTACCAAAATTCTTGGGGCATTACAACTAGAACCATTGGAGTTATGATTATGGTTGGTTCCATTGACAAAAAATAATCACGAATTCAATTTATAAACGATTAATAAAAATGCAAATGTTTTTGATAATCGATTTTATTATCATTACATTACAGAGATGCAATTAAGGGATATAATTAGGCGCAAAATAATTAGAAATTATTTTGCGCTCCGATTTTTGTACCAGAGTTTTTTTTTTATTTGAGTGTATTAATTGGGTGTATTATAGGTGCACGGAGATGATAAAGGCCTAGTAATACCTCCCAAAGTAGCTTCGGTGCAGGTAATAATCGTTCCCTGTGGAATCACGGCGTCGACGACCCAGGAACAACGAGACGCTCTTCTGGCCGAGTGCAGTAAACTGGAAAATGAGCTGAGGGAAAGTGGAGATATGCGGGTCAAAGGCGATTACAGGGACAATTACAGTCCGGGATGGAAGTTCAACCACTGGGAATTGAAAGGTGTGCCGGTGAGGCTGGAACTGGGACCCAAAGACATGGCGAAGAATCAGATTACTTTGGTCAGAAGAGACAATGGCGAAAGGTTGACGACCTCGAGAAAAGACGCGAGGGAATCAATTAACCGTCTGCTTCTGGACATTCAGCAAGCTTTGTTCAACAAGTATGATTTATTAACAATATGTTTTACACTATTTAATGTATCGTCACGGTGGCGACTGACTGGGAAAAGTCGGGGAAATTTCTGTAAAAATCAGGGAAATGTCTGGAAATAATGCTGGAAATGGGAGAATTTGTCTATTTTTTCACTTTGGTTGGTTGAATTGCTCGATTAGTCGTAATGAAACTAATTTTGAAAATAAGAGAACAGTTTAAATGAAGAACCAAAACTTGAATTAGTAAAAATTATAATATGAATGAAAAACATTCTCAGTCAGGAAAAAAGTAAGAGAGTGCAAATAATTAAATGTTTACAGAGCAAAAGCTGACATGGACGACCACATCAAACTTACAACTAATTGGGACGAGTTTTGCACGCAATTAGACAGAAAAAATTTGTTGCTTGCACCATTCTGCGAAGAGGCAGAGTGTGAGGAAAACGTGAAACGCGATAGCGCAAGGTATTGAATAATTGAATTTAAAATTAAGATAGTTACAAGTCATAATTTGGTTAATTAAATCAAACTTTTAGGAGAAAATATTTCATATCAAATACATAGGTATATCACTTTATGAAACTTTGGATTGGATTATTTAAAATTCAAAGTAATTTTCTAATTTTATAAGTTAACAAATGAAATATTAAACAGAAAAGAACTGGTCATTTCTCTAATTCGATAATTGTAACTCTTATTTTCTCTGATCAGACAGTTGATAAAATAAAAATTTGTATGGTCGAAACTGGCATTAAAATGAAATAGAAACTCTTGATAAACTATACGGTTTTACATTGTAAAGTAACATTATCTATTTTTTATGTAATCAATATAATTATTTATAACTAACATAATTATTGACAAATTATTTATTGCTTTCCATATAAATAATAATGTATATATTATTTGCAATATTTATGTTCTTATAATATTATGTTAATTTTTGTTAACCCTAATTAACTGATTTCATGAAATTTCAGAGAGGATCCTCTGGATCCAACGGCGCCATCTATGGGAGCAAAAAGTCTTTGCATTCCCTTCACACAGCCGAAAGAGGCCGCAAAGTTGAACACACTAAAGTGCATACACACCTCATGCCAAAGGAAGCCCAAGAGTTTTACCCTGTTTGGACGTAGTTACTAGAAACTCCTAACTAACTTAGCATCAACTATACATATTTAAAAAACTATCGTCTTTACCTCCTAATGATGTGTTCCTCCGATAAGTAATGTAGTTAAACCTTCGTTAATATAAAATGTATTTGCACTTTTATAAACCCAAAAATCTGTTTTTCATGCAAAAAAATACTAGTCGAAGTTCTTTCTTCTCTATTTTTTTTATTCCTTCATTCGAGTCAACAACAATTGTCGTAAATAGCTATTTTGTGCGAATTAATCTCAAACTCGGTCAACAGTTAACATTCTAGCATGCTAAAACGTCGGATCATATGCAAAGCTTAAAAATGGTCGAGTAATTCGCAACTCGTAGTTAGGTCGGCGAGATATCATTCTCACAAACTCTCGCGTTTATACAAATAACAGTGCAGCGAAGTGTCTCGGTAGGCTCAGAGTAGTTCACATCAAGATCGGAATTCGTATACGCAGCAATTGCAACTCGACGGGAATGAGTCTCGCAGTCTGAGGTGCGCAAGCCGACTAACCGAATAAAGATTCAACAGTTTTAGGACGATTGGTTTACAAGCTCGTTCGATAAGGTGCAATTAGTATCAAACATTGACGGGTTGTTGGGTGCAAAAATCGGATTGATTAGCGTTAAGGGTCCCTCGTTAAAATGATCCATTTGATAGATTAAGAATGTAATTGTATTTTGTTTTAGATAGGATTTAATCGTAAGTTTGTCTATGCTATTTACCTATTAAAGTTTTTCAGTCTGATTAATCAATAGGAAGAATCGTTAAGTGGAAGTTACCCTGAAATAAACTAAAAAATTGCGTTTTAGTCTGTTTTAGGGGAACCTACCTTTTGGAACTTTGGAATTAGACCATTTAATTTATCGTTCTTTGAACTACAAAAATGATTTTCGTGTATCTGTTGAAACAAAATTTAATCATTTTTAATAGGTGATTAGCATTGATATTTTTCTGATTCAATTCTACAATGAGAAAATGAATAAGATACTATCAAAATTAATGGTTTTTTAACGAGGGTTAGATTATGTGCTAGCAAGTTCGACAGTTCGTCGAGCCATTGAGCATTAGTTGGCCGACGAGTGTAAAACGTGAAGGAGAAAGAGATTTTGATTTGTCAGTAAAAGGCGAACAGTCATGCCTTAGATAGTATGTCGAAACTTAATGTCTCGAAAGCTTGATCCGGCTTCAAAAAGTGCTTTGATTTTTCATCTTTTCGAGGCATCGCTTTTCAATTGTGTCATCTATTTATGATTGTAGCGTGCTTTTGAAATTTAACATTTTTTCGAATCTTCAATTGTAAGTCGAAGTTCGAAAAAAAGGAAATAACTTCTTTTTTCACTTTATTTTGAGAGTATCAACAGCAATGCAATGGAAATGTCGAGAAACGCGAAGAGTCACCCGACCGTTCTAACATAAGTCTATGTTACGGTACGGTTTCACTGGCTCGTATAAAATATTTTCATTTTATTTCCCGTTATTTTTCTCAGTGATGAATCTTACTTACAAAACGACAATATAAAATATCCCGCAGAATCGCTCGCGCGTGTTATTCTTATGTTGTTCTTTTTGGTCGTATTACTGTTAAAATCTGCTAAAATCAAACGAATATCGACATTTCACGCAATCAAGGCTTCCTATAGAAATATATATTTTTTATTTTAACCTTGATAGAACACAATCACATAGACGTATAATACGCTTATATTATCCGAATATCATATGCATAAAAGCAAGATAAATAGATGTTGTGTTCTATTGGGGAAGCTAACGATATGCGTCGACAAATGATTAACATTTTAGAAATCATACATAAAAAAGTGTCTCATCGGAACCTTTTCATTTTCAAATCCAATGTGTCGACGTGTATCTGATCCTTACATATATTTTTATTATGCTTTAGGTCTGAGACAAATTTTCGCAATGGGGTTGACACGGAAATAAGGCCACGCATTATTATTTATTTCGCAGATCTCAGATAAACGTTTAAGATTATTTTATCAAATTATTCTTAAGTTTTAGACTTTTTATTTGCAGATGCAAATGAAAAATTGGTAGCAGAGAAAAGGCTAATGATAATTTCAATAGTCGCAAATTCACTCCGTAAACTTGCAGTAATTAGGGAGAAAAAGTTTTGCTTGATTTTAAATTAAAATCGTACGGAAACGTCAATTAACGAAATCATTTGTATACGAAAAAACAGGGACGACAGTTTAACGAGGCGGGAATATAAGTTGGGCCGAAAATTCGACGAAGAGGTAACAACTGTGTCAACCTCATTAGCGAAGTTTGTCTCATTAACGCTAATTTAGACACTTGGATCGTTGCGCTTTAGCGTTGCTTAGGCAATAGAATCGCGATGTAATTCAAATGCGCGATGCGCATTCAAAAGTAAAGTCTGACGCCGCGTATTTCGAATTAATCAAAAGGAACGATCGCTTTAAACGATCTGCTTACAAAACGTGCTTGCTTCACATTCAGGTACTACAAATTCGGATGTTTACGGCATGGTAAACATTACGGATTGTAATCGATTTGAAAAAGGTTCCTAACATTTCTTTGCAGATGGTTTTGGATTTCTAAAATAAGTTGGAAAATCGTCGAATTTCTAACGTATCGAGTTTCTAATCTTACACCGAGAAAACTAGGTGGTAAGAAATCACCATTTAAGTGGTAAAATCACCATTTAAGTGGTAAAATGATACATTTATTAATATTTTGTTAGTTGGTTCTTATAAAAATGGGTTAATGTTTAATGTTAATGAGTATTTAATTAAACAAATTAATTGTGTAGTAAATTGCATTTTATCATTTTCATCTCATATCGCCTGCCGTAAACATCCTACATATACAACGTAATCTTTTATAGGTATAGCTAGATCATAAAAACATTGTCCAAAAGCTTTTGCAACGACAATCACTTACGCTCAAATTTTCGAAAATTCCTTGTTTGTCCGTTTATGTTTGTAATTGAAATGATTTGGTAGTACAACAGATTGTCTTTTGGTTAATTTGGTTGATTTCAGGAATTTCGTAAATTTGACAGTGTCGTAAAAGAGGCACGCGATACGACAAACTACGTGAGCAATGCAAGGATCTTTACCTCTTAACATTAACATGTTCGTTGATTCTGGTCAACGCAATCGCACCCGCGTTGTCAAACAAACCCTTGGTGTAAATTGTTTTCGAAATGTCCCGCCTTAAAATCTATAACAATATACTTTACGCTTTGTCGGTTGTTCGTTTGGTTGTTTAATCTTACTATTAAGTGAGGCACCGCGTTTTAAAGATTAAATATAACTTGGCAAAGGCTTAGCAAATAATTTTTCTTACATTGGTTGTCAAAGCATTGGAAGCACTGATGCTTTGCTTTTTTTGCTTCCCATTTTCTCATCTGATTGTTACTGCGTTGTTGCAGTTCACATTTGCTAAACTCATGAGCATCTCTTTTACCATTTGTCAATCGAAATATCAACGTTCTTACCATTAAGGTGATTCTTAAAGTTATAAGTATTTTAAATTGGTAAAACATATTTTAACAGTTGAAAGTGCAGCAGCAATTTTTTAAAATAATTTTAATTAATTTTTTTTTGAATGCATAAGTTAGTTTCATTTTATTTGTATATACAAATTTTTATAATTTTAAAATAATATTTACCTGCATACGACCAAGATATGAATGGTTTTTAATTAAAATTTAATAGCATTTGTTTAAGAAACGAAGACAATTTGAGAAAATATTCTTCTTTTTTATTTAATTAACGTAACCTGTGAGGAAATTAAAAACGAGAAAAATTAACTTTTCGATTGAAAAGGCATAAACCTATTTGTCACACGGATCAGTTTCTCTGAAATTATTGTATTTCATTTCATGAACGCTGCTTCCGATATCTGAGTGGCAAGGTTTCTATATTGGCAAGCCGGTTGTTAAGTAAGTAATCAGTCGTTGAATTTTACGCATTACTTCGACAGCCTTCTCTAAGAGCGCAGAGTCGAAAAAACCTTTGGCGAAACTGTCAGTACGTAATTAGAATAATGGATCATGAGAATAGTGGATGGACGATACGAAACGACCAATTTCGATCACGATACAGTCGAAAAACGTGAAAATGTTTGACTTTACATTCCGCATTTTCATAATATCTGTTTCATATAATTGTCATTCTGTAAGAAACAAAAGTACATTTTTCAACGAGTGACAGTGAAAGATTATACTGAGAAATGTATTTATTTGAGCAAAATATTTATGAGCATTTTCAAATCATATGCAATATTTAATATTCATTAAACTTCAACTTCTCAATCAATAATAATCAATAATAAAATTAAAAAAATCGATGTGTATTATTATTTTAATTACTGATTAGTAGGCACTTCTCCCACACTCAATAGTTAGGAAAAGTCTCATATTTTACTCATTTCCTCTTGTCATTCATTGAGCAATGTACTAATCCTTTTTATTATTCATATATGAATATTCCATTACCGTCATCAAACTAGTAAAAAACGGAAATCTACAAAACCTACATGTAATGGTAATTATAATAATTCCGTTCAAAGGTTTTTTAAACTCGCGCTTTGATTGTACAGGAACAACTGTTTTATGTTATAGTTTGTTTGCCTGGCACTGCTTTTTCGAGTCTGTTATTTGACGAGCCTTCGATTAGACCAACTTTCATTCGATGTGAGTGATTCAAGTTTACGATTCAGTTGTTAAACTGGAATTGAGAGTCAGTTTAATCAGTTATCGATATTATAGATGGTTGATTATCGATAGTAGCGGCGTCGCGCGCAGACGCAGAAAAGGCAGTCGGCTCTTGTATATTATTGCGTTCCGACGGAACCGTTGCTGCTGACACTGCTGCTGGCAGAAACATCGGAGATTTGTGACTCTAACTGGCGGACGCGCGGTGGCGGCGGAAGTGGCATCGTCATACCTTCCGGCAGCGGCAGTAGCACGTTCTTTTGAAATTGGCCGGACACGTTTCCGATTGGCTGATAGTTCGCCACCACAATGATTTTGCCACTTCGGCTGCGAGCTTTTCCCACACCAAAGTACTGACTACTTCTCCAGATGAGCTGGGTGAAGTGACCTGCGAAATTCAGTGTGCAAAAATTACGTTCAGTTATATTTTTGCAGTTTGTCAGAACGAAATATGAAAAATATTATGTTAACTATAAGGCTTTTTAAAGCCTATCTGAAACATAGGGTAATTTCCTATCACCTAAGGTATTATTAGATATTATGTGTTAATAGGGAAGTCGTGGTTTCAAGATTATTATTGATATTAATTGTTTATAATTTGTATAATTTGAGGTATTGAGTAAAAAATAAATACACAAATTACAAATAAAAGTATATTGATTGAAAAAAGGTTAAATTTTCATGTTTGCTATGAAATGATATTGCCATGATATTGCCTGTTAAAAGTTTATTCTTTCTCATTTCAAGCTTGTTTGACTTAGTCTTTTAAATTCGTAGACAAACTGAACATGGATTCTTTTGGGTGGGTATATTTTTTAATTAAATTTAATAGAATTGTGATAATAAAATTACAAGTTCAGTTCTTTAAACATTCACGTTATTTGTTGAAACATTAATTGGCCAGTTAATTACGAGTGTTGCAATATTGTAATATTTTCCAACGTAATTTTTTTAATTCTGAAATTTGTCAAGCATTAAAGGGTTGAGCTAAGAAAATTCATAAATTATATATAAGTATCTTTTAATAAAAAATACTGATTTAGATAAACTTGTATATATCAATAAACATTGTGCAGCACTCAATTTCAACTGTTAATATACTATTTTATGAACAAATAAGTAAAATTCACAGACATTAATAAAAAAGTAATGATTATTCACATTACATTTGAAATGCTATATACATATAAATTGATTTCATAACACAATAGAATAAATTAAACTAAATTAGAAAAAAAGAACGGAACTTTCTTCACTCAAAAAATAAGAATTGTACTGCACTGGAGCAAAAAAATATTTTTTTTCGAAGGCTAATTTCGTCAGCGCTCTTGTTGGCGCTGACCTTCAACAAGGCTCAATGGTCTAGGGGTATGATTCTCGCTTCGGGTGCGAGAGGTCCCGGGTTCAAATCCCGGTTGAGCCCGACAATTTTTTTTTATAATTTCGATAACATTTTTATTATTTTCTATTTTTATTTTTATTGTATATAATTATATGTTATATGAATGCAATATAATTTTCGTATATTATACAAATTTATACATATACTATAATATTATACAAAAAATAAATATACTTATTATTTGTCATGCGTTTTTAAACAAATTGTAATGCTTTGCTGGTTTTAGAAAATATTATTGTACGACTCTGAATGTTTATTATAGATAATTTTTTACACTGTAACAAGATACGCATTATAAACTACTTAGTAATAAATAAGATCGATATTATAAAAAAATTAAACGTATAAATAAACAAAAATGGGCTCAACCGGGATTTGAACCCGGGACCTCTCGCACCCAAAGCGAGAATCATACCCCTAGACCATTGAGCCGACATAATATACTCCAAATTAATTTCAAACAATTTCATTATGAAAAGTATTACCAAAATATGTAAAAAATAAATTATGCGCAATAACAAAAAACAACAGGGCTCAACCGGGATTTGAACCCGGGACCTCTCGCACCCAAAGCGAGAATCATACCCCTAGACCATTGAGCCTGCGTCGTGGAGGCTATAAATAACGCCTCTAGCTGCACTCGGCAACTCGCGTAGGTAGTGGGGACTAGGCAGTATTGCACTTGGTCGATAAGATACGAAACTTTCTAATACTTGTGGCAATGATTCTATGTAGACAAACTTTATTTCGGTAATTGAATTGGGAAGTAATCATTCTCCACTTTCATTCATGACATATTCACCTATGTAGCCTAAAAATTGTTATGTACAATTACAATATATTCGCTTATATACTCATCATTTATACTATATTTTCTGATGCACACACTTCAACTTATTTTAAAATTACAACATATTTACTGATATGCACATAATTTATATCATATTCATTGATATACACATAAAGAGCCATTGTACTCTTTAATAATGAAGGGAACCATGCCATAAATGGGATTAGTCCTAAGCGCCTCTAGACTCAGGCATTCCCTGCTTTGCACGATACGTCCAGCTTCAGATTAAAATATCTTCGAAACTATTATTGCTAATTACGTACTGTCAGCGAGAAAGTTGTTCCTTAAAGCCTAAGGAATAAATGTACCAAGTTTGAAAAAAAATTCGTATCGAAGAAATCAAAATATTTAATAAAAATTGACATATCCTAGAAATATTGACATAGTTGTTCTACGTAATTGCCGCGTTCGCGAACGATCGTAAAAACAGTATAACACGAATATATTGTTTTAAATATATTTTTATTTGTACAATACGGAATTAGTTCAAACGTTCTCAAAGATATTTCAATCCGGATGTAGCCCGTACTTCAGTAATTGCCTGAGTTTAGAGCCGCTTATCGCTAATACCATTATCGCATGGAGCCTTTCAATTATAATGTATTCATAACTTCATTGGTCGGTAAAATAACTAATATGCATATTCATAACTGCGTCTATATTTGGACAAATATTAATATCAATTAAGAAAGCAATTTCATTTCACAGTAAACCAATGTATCTCGTTTTTTAAACTTTGCTGCAAATGTTAACTGGTCTGCTGTAAATCTCTTAAAACTTTGGCTCCAGGGTCTTTCTTCTTGTTTTTTCTTAAATAGTTTTCATAATTATGTTTGCAGAATAATGTATAGGAAGATTATGACACTCTTTCACTATACATAGTTTTATCAAATTTTCTATCCCTACCGAAAGAATCGGAACATTGTAACGTTCCGATTATTCATTCCAACGTTATAAACTCGCAATAACATTCAAAATCCATTGAATCTCGTAAGATCCTGTTGAAAAAACAAATGTTAATTTCAACAAATGTGAATAATTTGTATGAACCTTGAAACGCATTATGCTGAATAATTCAAGTACATAAGACAAAAATATATAATTGAGTAAGATGTGGCTGCAACACTGTAAAATGTATTTCAATAGGATGATAATGTTAATATATATCTTAAACTGAGTGATTTCATAACTTTTTGTTTAGTTTTGTTGTATTTGGTAAGATATCGCAGGTAAACAGCATTAATACAGTTGCCACATCTTACCCGATTCTATACCCGATTCTTACCCAATTCTATATACGTTTGTCATATAAATTTCAAAAATTCCATAATACGCGTTTCAAGTTTACATTTAGTTAATACTTAGTTAGTTATCCTAGAAAATTATTCACATTTGCTGTAATGATGTTTTTTCAATAGGATATTATGAGATTTAATGAACAGTCAAGCCTTTGGGACGAAATATCTAGTTATTTTTAACGAAAAATTGTAATCTAAACTTCAAATTACAATAACTTTAACATAATAAAAAAATGTGTTAAATGATTACTTTAATACTTGTTACTAAGTGGAAACAGACAGGTATGCGAGCTTTTAGCAATATCTAAGGGGTTGAAGCTTTTTTCGTCAACTTTATAATATGAATGAACCAAGTGAATATGTGAGTAATATTTAGCTTGTCAAAATCTACCGTTTGCACTACGGAGATTATATCACACGAAGTGTGATTACATTCTCTCTCTGTTACCCTACTGAATTCAATTTTTCTCACTGTAATTCCACTCCGTTCCCATTTTTCTACCACCCAATTTCACAATTTTGTCACGTAATCGATGAAGTCAACCGACTTCCATCAGTCGCCTGATTTTGACAATTTTTATCGCGGCTCAAAGGACCCCGCACAAAACCCTATTTTGGCCCTCTGTGAAATCTTCCAACATTTTGCTCGTTGAGATTTTTTATCAGCACAACAATATCTTTTGATATTCATACATTTTCATAAATTTCACCGAGGACCAAAATCATAGGGTTCTGTGCGGGATCAAGGAATATGTATTCACCTGCGTTTACGTTCGCGTGCAGAACGTCATGCTCCTTGAGAAAGTCGTACTGCTTGACCGCGGAATACCAATAAGCGGAAACGTCTTGCCCGGTAACGTCATCGGCGCATCCGCTACCCGTACCAGGTCGACAGTACAAATTTTGTCCTACTGTTCGATCGTTGCGGTAATAAAACATGTTGGTGTGCGCCAAATGGTTTGCCCAGGTTTGCGCATACTCACACAGCTGTAACATATGTAATTTGCTTCGTCATATATGGTCTGCACTTGGTTTTTTTATTTGTGATACACTGAGAAAAGTAAATGGTACGATCTAAGTGGTAAAAGTGCCAAATGGTAAGAATTTACCACTTAAAGTTATATAACTCTGTTTAAGGGGACATCTCAGCGAAATCGCTAAAATCTGTAAATATTAAGGGATTTATCTGATTCTTTCAGATTTTACTGCTTTTGGGTTGTAGATAACCAATTTCGATAGAAATTGCGAAAAACAAAATAATTGATATTGTTGATAACAAATGCAAAAAAAAACATTTTTGACATCGCTAGCGGTACCAAAATTTTTATTAGATTTACTTCGTTTCTCCTCTCATTTGTTCTTGATATCTAGGAAAACAAATTGTCTAGACGGAATTTTAATATTAATTAAAATAAGAAAGTTGTAGCCATATTTGTAAGAAGTATCAAAAAAAGGGGTCAAATCGGACTACTTTTAAAGTTAATTGATAGTAACTTTGTTTAGAAGAAAAATTTCCAAAATCCGTCTAGACAAATTGTTCCTCATACATTTCTGTGTAAATTAAAGAAAATAAATTAATAAATTAAAGTAAATTAAACCCAATCGGTTGAAAATTACGGTACGGGGAGCTGGGAAAATAAGAGAAATAAATATTCGAGATAATCGCGTTTAAAGTTTTTTTATGCAATATCAAGTGTTTTATGAAAATTTTCGCCAAGTTTTAATACAAAAATTATTCTCCCATTCTTGGTAACTAGGACCTTCTTTTTATCTTTTTGTTTTTTCCTTTGCACTTTTTTGTTGTTTTTCGGCTTTTCGCTTATAGCGACTATTCTCCGTAGCTCGTATCAAACTTCGGAAAATGCTTCTCTGGTCACGATTTTTGGTGATTTTGTGGGAAACATCTTGTCCAAGATGATGTGACTTGCTTTCCACCTTTAAATTAGTACAACAAATATACTGAACGATTACTTATTATATTAATTGTAATTACAAGTTGTTTTGGTTACAAATAATCTGCAAAATTTATTAATAATTACTTTGTTAACTAAAATTAAATAATAAACAATACACATATGTTATAAGTATTGTAACATTTTGTAAAAGATTGTATTAGTAACATTTAACAATAATTTGTCACATCACTTGGAACATTTCAATTACTCGTTTAGAGCACTATGACACTGTGTGGAAAATGTAAAAAAATTTGATTTTCTAATCCAAATTTCGAAAAACGAATGGTACTACGCGAAAGAGAATACTTCAAAGTATTAAAAAATGGAATAAATTTTTTTTTCAATTTTTCATGATTTTCAACCATTTTTCGCTGGGATGTCCCCTTAAGGGAGTCGTTTATTATTACCTCAGTCAGCGTATGGACGTATTTCTCCATGGCTGACTCCCTGCTCATATCGCCGAGGGCGCTCCAGGCGTCCCACTTTTGCTTCGCCTGGATCTGAAACCAGCTGGGTCGAGGCACGTCGCAAGGCCCCACCGTGGCTTGCTTGTAAAGTCCATAAAAAGATAACAGCTGGCGAGAATCCAACACCGGGACTAGGTTCTCCAGGTGGGATGCTGCGTGGCTGAACGCCTCCACGAGGTCAGAAGCTACGTGGAGGTCACTTTCAGCCATGGTTAGGGATAATTGACCTTCGTTTCCTAATAACTGGCGCTGAAATGCAGCGATGAGATCCGCCTCGCAAATATCCTCAACACCCAAAACCGGCTTTGTGCCTCTTGTGATTGGTCGTTCTATCGAACTTCTGAGCTCCAACGGAACAGGAACCGACATTCATCTGGCAGCTTCTACACATTTTCGTCGTGGAACGAGCGCCTGATGTCCAGCAGGTGGATGGTGTGATCCTGCATCAACTCGAGCAAGCTCACACCGGATTGGGTGGCGAGTTCCTCCAGGGGCACGTGTCTGCACGAGAGTCCCCACTTGTGCAGCAGATGCTCGATCGACCAGTCAGCGCTGCGCTCCTGGTAGGTGCAGAGGAACTTGGCTGTGGGGTTTCGTTCAAGGAGGAAGGCGACGGTGGCGACGATGTCCTCGAAAACCGCCGGGTCGTAGAAGCAGTCGGAGCCGAGGATCACGTCCACCGGGTCGATTTCGAAGAGGTTCGAGAGGAAGAGGCCCCAGGTGATGCCAATGATCTTCACCTGGGAGGTGATGCTGTTGATCTCGCAGGCACGCTTGATGTGCTGAAGGCTTTTGGGCAGGGTGGCGGAGTCGCTGAGGGTGACCTGGGCGCCGCACTTGCTGGCTACGATGCCGGGAAGGGCAGTGCCGGAACCGAGCTCCAGGATGCGCTTGCCGGGGAGGCTTTTGCGGTGCTCCCAGAGGTACCAGGCGAGGACGGGGGCCGAGGGCCAGGTGTAGAAGTTATAACTTGCTGCTAGAAGCTGTGAAATGGATTTTAAAAGTTGAGTTAAGTTTGGTTAGATTTATTTCAATTTGATTATTCCTTTTTAAGGAGGTTGGGGCACAATCTCAAATTATGATGAAAATTGAATGAAAAAAATATATTTTGTTAAGAAATGTACAA
>JABFPB010001417.1:0-25444 GCA_022817645.1 Ceratoteleas bidentatus | reverse complement strand
CCAAGAATTTCGTCGGGGGCCTGCTGCAGCAGTTCAACGCCACGTTCAACTGAACGCAGCCGAGCGGGGAGCGTTCGGCTGCGCGACCACGATCGCCCAGTATCATAACACTTGTGATAGGCGCCGCGAGAGGGCGCGCCTGACAACCCGACAAGGCTGATTCGATTTTAGAGGGGGAGACACGCGAGCGAGTTCTCGCTGACTTGTACATAAAGCGAGAGTGGAGGAGGGAGAGGGGGTGAGAGTGGGAGCGTGTGTGAGAGTGCATGAGAGAGGATGGGTGCGGGAAAGGGAGGGGTGAGCGGGTGAGTGAATGGGTGGGTGTAAGATTGAGGGGAAATGGGGGTGAAAGATCGCGACTGAGGACGAGAAGTGAGGGGAACATACCGGTCCCGGGGCGTCCCAGGACGCGCCCGACAAAGCAATTCGGGGGACATAACAAACGGGGAGTTTGAACTAAGCGAAGGTGGAGCAGCCATCCCACCTCGTACTGATAGTTTTTACAGCTGGATGGACTTGTTGTTTTATTTGATGCTATACCGTGTTACACAGACTACAGATATTTACAACAATATTATATTCGTACAGAGAATTATATTTACTTTTTAATGATTATTGCAACGCAGTATGCAATGGAACGACATAGCCCGTACATGATATATTTTTCACAATACGCATACAATTGCAATACGCAGCCAATTGACAGCTCAACAGAGTGATAATATTTATTAACAGTTATCGAAACGAAACCGTGATTGCCACGATGCAGCAGATTGAATGACAGAGGGCAAGCGAGAGACAGAGCAGAAGGGGTGGAGATTAGATTTAAGGGGTGGGGATTCAAGCAAACCGGGAGGGGGGCAAGCGGGGGACCAGGTTGGCCGGCGTCTCCCTTCGCCAGCACACACAACTCTTACGTTGTTCCAGCCGATGGAACACTGTCCGGTGCACCGGGGAACCTGTCCCAGGTGCACATTTGCAATGTGCCTTTTTTGGACGACAGCTTCGTTGCGTTCTGCTTGCGTTTACACACGTCTTTAGTTAGTGCAATCAGTGTAGAGCAACAGCAGGCAACAGTAGATTTTATAATAGACAGACTTCTCATGTTACTACTATTATTATTACCATTAACAGTAAAATCATAATTATCATCTACAGCAACTATTACTTTTACTGCAACTATCATTGTTACTAGGATCAGAAATACCATAACGTATAAGTTGACCGTCAATAGACTAAGAGTCCAAAACTGACATTGCGGACGCAACGTGTTCACAGATTGTTTGCATGCACGCGACGGTTTGGGCGTGTGTATGTATTTGCAGACTACGGATTTGGTTTTACAGATGCAATGGTCAATAGTTGATGATTGTGTGTACATAGGGAGAACAGTTTTTACGTTGTTTGTACAGACAGAGCCTCTTGGTTCTGATTGCTCAATAGCACCGGGATAGATAGATAGCGCGGGAACGCGGCCGACCTGGACAGCCCCCAAACACAATTCCATAGCCATAGTACCGCGCAGTACAACTCAGGATTTTTTATATTATACTTTACAGATGACAATAGTTCCGTATTATGCGATTCGCCGGGGCCTTTATGGTGACCGGGGTCCCAAGGCCAAGGTTCTCCCGTTGGCCAGCCCGAGACGCACTGGCGCCAGTCGACTGTTTTACCGACGATCGGTTCTCGGTTTCCGTTTCTGAGGGCGACTCTGGGTAGTTCGAAGAAGGTTATGGGAGGAGTTGTTGGGAGATTTGTTTTGAAGTTAAACTGTTTTGTTTTGAGGAGCTGGGATTTGTTGGGATGGAACTGTTTATGTATCACGTTATGTTGATACTCCCAATTTCTTTCCTATTTTTGCCTTTTATTTGTCAGTTTTAACTAGAAATTGTTTTAACTCGGATTTTAAATGAAAGGAGTATTTGTTGTTCATGAAATATTTTTGTTTTTAAGAACAGGAGTATGCGAGTTTATGTGAAAATGTCATGACTTAATCTTCGAATGAGAAGATGTTGAATGTTGATGAGACATTTACCAGTTCTTCATTTCGAGGTTAAGTGTAAGTCCCATGCTCGTTTTCATCCAAACTCGCATCGACATTGTTTATGCAAATATTTTTGTAAACTATTTTTACTCACAGCAAAATCCAGCAATCCTCAAGAAGCTTTATCTTTAAAACAGAATTCCTGCAAACCCAATGTCTGTCTTCTTCACTCCACTTAAGCTCTCCCAACCTTTTCATCCCAAAACCCACTCTTCCATCCAATCCTTCCACCCACTTCCTCGAATCTACACCAGAGTGCGACCCATTCGTCCGTCAGTCCTCGCATAGACTCGCATTCCGTTTTGTCCCAGCCGACAATGCCTAGCAGTGATACCGAAATAAGTCCCACGACTATAAGTACACAATAAGATAATACACACCTCATAGCCGTACAGTTCGCGGTCGCTTTCAGTTTCTCCGACGACATATCAC
Source organism: Ceratoteleas bidentatus (assembly GCA_022817645.1). Lineage (NCBI taxonomy): Eukaryota > Metazoa > Arthropoda > Insecta > Hymenoptera > Scelionidae > Ceratoteleas > Ceratoteleas bidentatus. Next base: position 22,965 of record JABFPB010001417.1, on the reverse strand, counting down.
GCCACAGCCGACGCGAGCCGTCTCTCAGATTAGCCTGTAACTGCAATATATTTTGATAACATGTATAACGCGTAACGACCAAGTGCAATAGATCAAAACTCGGGGGCAACCGGACCCACGTGTGCACCTTCCCGCACACGTGTCACCACACACATATATATACGACGCCACACACAACCGACCTAGAAGTATGATTTGCAGGACCGCATATTCTGTGATACACAACGCGCGCGCGCGTTTCTCCCGGGGTCGGTTAGATGGCGCTAGTGCGTCTGCGGGCGCGCCGCTTCAAGTGTCGCTTCCTGATGGTCCTAGATGGGGTGCGCCGTAAAGGCCGGACGTACCCGCGAATCGCACCGAATACCACACAACCGCAGGTTTTTATACCTCACATAACAATCAAATGATTAAAGCAGATGCAGTTATATATTGTGCGAGAATATTTTACATAAACAAGAATGAATCGACGACTTCTAGACCGCAATAGTGCTGGAACATTGTGACGACTGGCAGCGGCTGCGCTGACGAAAACCGGATATTATTGATAACAGAAGCAGACTGCTAAACAGAAAAGAGTCAGGAGAGAGCGAGGAAGGGAGGGACGGGAGGAGGGGAGGAGGAGGATGGAGCGAAAGGTGTTAATTATCCGTTGATCCGTTGACGACGATGAGGCGAATGCACTGTCCCTTTAGTTGTATACGCGACGAAAGATAACGGGTTACAATAGCGACGCATTTACGATAGCAAGCATTTTGGTTACAATACAGCATGATGACGGATGCCCAGCATACACGACGATTACTGGTACCGATGTAAGGTTAGATTATAAATGTTGCATATCATATTAATATATTGTTATAACAGTTGACAGAACAGTGTTTCACGATACCGCGGGCTTACAAGTTATGAACCGTCGTCTCGGTGATAGGTCGAGCTTCATGTGGTGCTTCCATGGTTTTTGGTTATTCTGAGGTGGCGCCGCGGGCGCCACGGTCGGGCGACCGGGGGGTTGTTTTCCGTTGCTGACCGGATGAGGATTCTGTTGAAATAATCAAAAGTCCGGGTGGGTCGCTGAGGCCACCTGGACGGGACCATCCTCTTTTCGGGTTCCTATTGGGGGCGGGAGGCAAGTGGTCCGGGACTGGTTAGGTTGCAGTTTAGGTGCTGAACCGGCACCAGCAGAGTAGGACATACAGAATCTGTATCACAGATATACATAGGTTATATAGGCATCGAAGGGATGCCGTGCAGGGACCTAGTTGACATAGCCATGTTTAGTTGTTGAATATATATATATAGTCTGAAGAACGAGTCGGTCCCGACGAGACGCCTTTGGCCCCAAGCTGACTTCAGCTTACTCCATTCAAAGCTCTCTTGTCCAGAACGACTCGTTTCCACCGTGCAATGCCTCAGGAGTTAGTTACAATGAAACCCTAATCCGGACTCGTCCGGACTAGAATACAAACCACTTTCCTCCGGTCTCCACAAGGAACCTCCACACTTATCTGTCTTCGAATGTGCCCAACTTCAGGTACCAGTTCACCTCTGGAGACCTAACTGACTTATCCTACAATACATAGAACCAAGTTCTGATACTTTTAACTAAACAGTCTCGTACCAGTGGTACCAACTTTTCCTTCAGAGTTTTCTGGAAAGACAATTGTCCACGTTGTGACTGGTTAGGGAAAGACTGTCAGGATCTGACGCCGCTTTTTCTGAACAACCTTCGAAGCAGAACTAAGAATCAAAATGCGCCCGACCGTGGCAGTCGCCGTGCCGACAGCCAACCCTCGTTTTCCGCGACCGGCCCGTGCCGGTCACCATCTTGCTTTACCTTCGCGACCTTGCGTTTCACACCATCAAGTGCAATAAACCAGAGCGTGATTTTCCGCGATTCATACCCTGTAACGAGACACACCAGAGCGATTATACCATAACACACAGTGCTATTACAGTTAAATAAGCATCCTCCAACAGGCTGGTCTTCGCTGGGCATTAAACCGGTTATACTACCTAGTTATTATAATTCACTACAGTTTGATAAAACGATAACAGCGACGACTGTTACCACCACACACCATTCCAATGCATTGATTGTCGTGCTTTCCACGATCGACGCAAAACGCATACGACAGAGGACGACTGACGCACGCGACCAAACCGACCCGTTTCGTTCACACAGCCAAACGTTCGCGACCGACAGACAGACGTAGCAGCGCATGATTCCAATCTCGCAAACGCAACTCGGAATCCAAAAAGGGAAGAAAAAGGGCGCGGCCCAGAGAAAAAAGACGACCAAACCCAAATCATTCAAATCGTATTCAAAACAATCACGAGTGCAGCAGGGGGGTTCACAACTTTGGGAGGGGAGGGGGGAGGGACGGGGGAAGACACGAGGGAGTTGAGGCGGCTTTTCGACCGGGTATCCAGACCTTGCGACGGGTCCTTTAGGCGGTGGGATATACCACGACTTTTCGAGAGTGCTTCAGGAACGTCCGATACGTGGCGTAGCAAGAATGACGCCGAGTTACTTTGACGCGAGTCGGAGTTTGCTCAACGAGAAACAAGGCAAACACGAAGTGGAAATGATGGACAAAAAACAATTACGAAAGGTGTTTTTTGACGACCAGTGCGTTTGTTTGTGCCCTGTAAATAATGTAAATTCACGTAAGGCGATAAAGGCAGAGTAAACGGCAAGCCATTGGCGGCCCCGCGGACAGTGCCGCGGGACCGAGCGAAAGTTTTGACAAACTGTATCGAGGATTCTACGTATCGACGTGTATTCGAATCGCTAGGAAGTAGTCTTTAAGTATTACGATTCATCTACTTAAGGGGCGGCTCCTTTGGACCGATTAGCGCTGGAACGATGTTTTCCTCGACGATCGACGTCGTTACTATCATTGCCGCCACGGCGACTACCATTATCATTGTAACTAATCATTGTTAACTTTCGTGTAACCACTACTATGATTCTGACGGTCGTTTTCGCGCGCGCGAACCCCGTTTCGACGCGCCCGAATCCGACTCGTCGCGTGTCTAGTCATTTTCCGCGCTTCGTTCGGTTGAACGTTGTAATTACGTATTTTTGTACCGCAATTCGGACCGGAAAACGCAGTCGGCGTTTTGCGATCCTGTTCCGTTGAATCTTCGTCTTTTTTCAGTTGAAAAGCGCTCGATGGAGAGAGTGGCCGAGCGGCACTTTCGACGTCTGACCGGTGACGTGACTTTTCACTGAAAACCCGCTGATGCGGTGGCGCGTCGAAAGTGGCGCCGCGGCGATTGGTTCGCCGTAATTGTACATAGAGTATAGTAGCTTATTTTTAACGTAGCTTTCAAGGACAATTGTAACGGTATACGACTGATACGAATATTCGAATGCCTTTTTCCACGATCGAGGAATTTAATTTTTGTACTTGCCGAACGTTTCGTCGGTTCGCACGCTTTCCCCAGGTGTACAAGAGCGTCGGCTTTTTCGGTCGGACGTAACGCGGACGCTCGTTTGTCCGTTGAGTTTTCGGTTGAATCGTCCTTGGGTAACCGGTTTTGCGTTTCAAAAAGCAAGAAACAACGTTTCAAAAACAGGAAAAGAAAATCACGCACGATTCCAAGCCGAGCCGATTTCGCGAGGAATCGGTTATCCCGCGGCGAAGTTTAAGCTAACTAAAATAACCGTACGACGTAAGCGATAGAAATGTATAAAAGATTATAGAAAACGCGTATTTTTCTATAAGTTTTAACATTTCTATGAACCTAAGTAATAAGCAGAGGGCACGGAATGGGGTCACGAAATAAATCGTCTATATTTTCTAAGAGTGCGATATCTTCCGTTCGACCGTTTCGCGCACGTTCGAGTATTGTTCGGGACAATTGATCTCCAAAATTCGCGCATTTCCGAGAGCTAGTTTCGAGCACTTCTTTCGTCACCCCCTTTTTTTACACTTTCTGCGAACCAGATTGTTAGGTCTTGCTCGTTCGTTCGCGAACTCGAACGGACGAACGAGACGGGAAACAGGGAAATAGGAAATAATGGGAAAGAGACGATAGAACGGACAGAAGGAAAAATGGAAAAAGTAAACGATAGGGATTAATTTGCAATCGCAAATCAGACGGACTCGGTCCGCTCAGTAAATACTCGTAACACATACATTACACATGCATACCTACATACCTACATACATGCGTAACCCTGTAATCACGTGGTCACAATAGACCGAAACACTCTCCTCCGCGGAAACGAAACTATTCGCAATATTGCAAGCTCTAATTAAACCTCTTAATTAATCATTTGCAATAAAAGGGCTTCTCTTTGTAAAAGAGCTCGTTCAAACTGATCAAGTTGTTTGTGAAGGCTGAAACGACTTACAACTTTTAATTGTAATGGAATCTGATAGAACTAAGCGGAAAAGGCCTGAGAACGAGGAGGGGAGGGGTGAGGAGAGCATTCAGGCGGGGGAGAGGCGGAGGGGAGGGAGGGAGAAAGAATAATCAGATTCGGGGGGCAAGAGAGATGCCATGCAAGCGAATAATTTGTTCATTTAGAAGGCTGCAACAGTAACAATAAACGAATCAAAGGCTGGAAGCAATTCAATATCGCATTGTCCGAACAAGAATCGAATTTCATTCGCGGCCGGTTAAAGGGACGCGGCGCTCGCGTTGCGGCATCGTCGCGCAAACGGACTTTAATTGCTCGCGGTTCGTAAGCGCGGAGGTAAACTCAGGTTGGGGAGGTTTTTGTGGACTGTAGAGGGGTTTCGTTGAAGTTAAAAAGAGAGAAGAAGTTGGGTTGTCGCCTGGATGTTTTCAGAGCGAAAGGGAGAAAAAGTTGGAAGAGGACGTTTTTTGTCGAGCGGTGAGGTGGGTGAAATAGGTTGTTAATTGAGGTTGAAAACTTAAGAGTAAATATTGGAGTGATTGGGTTAGAATAATTTGTTGGCTAGTTTTGAGGTAAAGGGTAGTTTGATATTGAGTTGGATGGATTTGGCGGAGTTTTATGCTGGTGGATTGATTTTTGATCTAATGAAAGCATTTATCGCTATTTTCATTTAGGTACTTCTTTGATGGTTACTGAAGTTGTTAATGGGAGAAGGAATTTCGGGATGTAAAAGCGGAAAATTGATTGCAAAAGGGAAAGGAAATTGCGTTTAAACTTTTTATGTTCTCGTTTTATTATTTAATTGAGTGAAAATTCGTGTTATTTTTATCCAACCATTTTTAGATATTAAAAAAATTATATCTGTAAAATAATCCATAATTAATGTCACTTTTGTTTCACTTGTGTTAAATATATCCTTCTTGTATAATTCTAAAATGAAAGCTTTTTTAAATTATTTGTCTTAATCTATCATCCGACGAATAGCATAATTCGTCGAGAAAGTAACCACGACAAAGCTATATAGTAGAGGTAATTTCCGCCATCAAATATGGTGGTATCTTTACGGACAACGATCCCTCATATAATTGACGAATTATGCGACCTTTCACATTTCCAGAGTATATCGCGTCACTCCGCTTCCCACGTCTACTTTAACAATCTCTTTTATCTGGAGAGTTTTGTAATTTTCGCAAAGACGCGTAGAGCTATGAGTCTTTCTTGTTTATTAAATGTTCCGCCGCGACGGAGACGTCTATGTAAGATTCAAGTGCGACCTTACATCGTTTTTACCTTCATTCCATTTCTTCATCGTGATGGAGGTTAGATCCCCCTTTATTCTCGAATAATCATAAATTACCCTCCATTTTCTTAGTGACAAAGTTAAGACTGAGTTTAAAGTCGCTTACAATTCCGACTAACATTTTGATTTCTTCAATCAGTTAGCATTATCTTCCCTGCAAAAAGTGTCTCCCATTTTTCACGAATCTTCAGAAAAATCGTCTTCCAACTTTAAATCCAACTCATCTAATCGAGAAACACCGATAAATCCACTCTCTTCTAAAACACTCTCAGAAATTTTATTCTTCGCAGAAATACCATCCTTTTGACAAAATCCATTTAACCCAAAATTGTTCCTCTTGTCACAAGCGGATTTATGGTTGACAATCTAAATCCACTCGACATCAGATTTTGGTTAACATAACCTGACATTTTATTCAAATAGTCAAATTTCCACTTGACCCAAACTGGTTCCGCTTACGTTGAATAGTAATTTCTAAGAGAGCAAACCTGAACAGACCCAACAAAATCTGTCTCAGACAATCGTTGTCGAATTCGACAATTCGTCGATTTCCGTCAAAGTTTTGTCTGACTAAAAGACAACTATTTTTCTCTCCAAATGTCCGTTCGATCGGTGCCGCATCTGCGAGTGTCTGAACTCCCCATCCGGCGCAATCCGGCGTTCATAAAATTTCGGTTTCCGCGTCGACAAGAGCATTGCGGACGGCCGAGCGTATTCCGACACTGTACATAGCCTTCTTGCGATGACGAGACAGCCGTTTGCTCGAGTATGGATTCGCTTCGAATTAACCGTGCTAACTGTTTAAGTGATATGTATTTATTCGACCCGGCGCACGGCGTCGTTATTTATGTAAACGTAGAGTTAGGCATTTTCAGTAAACTACCAACGCATACTACTCGTAAATAGTATTTAAGTGCGACTGATAATTGAATGTTACACCGAAACATAACGCGACGTTCGCCCTTCGAGTCCGTTTTGCAACCGCGCCGATTCTGGTCAGATAATTGCGAAGGCCACTCGCACTGTTTTCGAGCTCCCGCGTCCATTTTTGTTCGGTCCCTTCATTTGTACATTGTTTTCGTTCACGAATTTCGTTTAAAGCCTTTTCTCCGCTGCACTTTTTACTTATTTCGTATGCATGGCTTACGCTCGTATGCGCGCCAAGATGCGTTTGCGACGGTGAGAACGGACGAGGCAAAGGCTAGCTACGTTTGATTGCGACGTTACCAGGTTTGCGAGCAAGACGTCGATTGTGATATTAGAGACGACACGTGGAGATAAATGGGTTGATTTTGTTGAAGGAATGACCTTATAGAGGGAGGGGTGAGTTTTTAGGAAGGTTCGTTTTTCGTCAGAAATGCGAGATTAAAACTGTGGAAAATTAAGGGTGTTGTAGCAAAATGAGGTTATTTTAGAAAGTAATAGTAATTGCAAAAATGAGCTATTTTGTAATGGGAATAGATCTATGTACAATTTTATGGGTGATTGGGTGTATGTTTTCAAGATAAAGGATTTTAAAGTGAGCAGTAAATGTACAGTAGAATGTACAATGGAGTTTTTTTCAAATTAAGATATTTATTTATTTATTTACTTATTTATTTACTTAAAGATATGTTAATTTTCTAAGATATGTTAATAAAGAAGAACGATTAGTAAGAAAGAAGGTATAGCTGTTTTGGGAAAATTTCCATGTCGAACAAATAATGGAAATGTTTTAGTTTCAATTTTGTAATTTGATCGATCACAATGTGTCAGAAGGAGACAGAAAGAGTACTTCGTTGGCCAGTTTCTTACTGCAACTTGATATATATTTGATCAAATATTTAGATAAATGACAAAACTTTATTTGGTATCACATATCAACTAATGACAATTTCGTGTTGTAGAAATATTTTGTTTTAAGATTATCTAATAGTCAATCTATTAATTTTTGTGGAGGATTGCGGTCATGTATACAAGTTTGATTATCACTTTTCTTATATTGATTTTTCTTAACAAAAAGAGGATTGGCTATTTTTAGAGCAAAAATTGGAGACTCTCTAAGTGATATAGAAGTCAAGTTTTTCAGACAATGAATTTGCTGACTTCGATGTTTTGAGTCGTTAGTACATTTTTGCAATTACTAAGTCAGTTGGCATGAATTTTGTTTGATGAAGTTTCGGAATACCATTTCTCTCGTTTTTATCGGGATCCGATAAAAAGGTTAAAATACGCGTCTCGGTGTTTGTTTTCGTAGAAACCGAATGGCTTGAGTTTCCAGCGTTCACGCCGCAAACTTGTTTTCCAAACAAAAACCTCTCAATCATCTTCCGATGAACCCACAATCAATATTTTTCGACAAACATTCCCAGCGATAAACATCTCCGCCGTCGACACCCGCCCTTCCACCCCGAAACCCCGGTTCCATTCCATCGAAAACACCGCGACAAAGCAAATCCGCTCCAGCCTAATTAGCAGTTTCGCAAACCTGGTACCATCGATAAAAAGACCAATCAACGCGACAAACCGTTCAACCGTGTGCATTTTCTGATACTTTCGTTTGCAACGGCCAATCTCCCTCTTTCATTTCCTCATTTTACTATTCTCACCCTAAGGTCATCTAAATGACTTCATTTCGGAACAGAACCAATCTTCTGCTAAATCACCCGACAATCTCTTCCTCCAAAACTACTGTTTTTCGTTAACCCAATCCATTTCTACCAAGCGGATTTTCATTTTCCAGCCGAGCTTCTTTCGAACATTTTTCGAGCGTGACTCCAATTGTCTGGGCAGAATGAGCTTACATCAAAAACTCAGATCAAGCATTCCAGAAGTATATAGCCATATCCCGGTGCACGTGACTATTGTAACGTCCAGTTTCACACCCGCCCGACGACCTTTTGTGAGCGAATCGCCGCGACGACCGACGCGCCGCCTACATTGAGAAAATCGGGCCGGACCGCGTTCCCGACGAAAAGGGTGCGGAGAGACATAAGGCGGGGCGAGAAAAAGCTCGAACGGTTCGATGAATATTCATCGCGATGCGTGCGCGCGAACCAAACAAAGCCCGGTGCTTTTAAAAGGGTATTATTTCCCGCCGGCAAAAATTGTGTTTCGCGTGCGCGCGCAACGCGCCAAATATCGCTTATCTTTCATTCATGAGCGCCTCGGCCGGGAATCGCAAATTCCTGCGTATAATTACTGTCGCGGGAGGGTTAGATATTTTCTCAATGTAAACAGCGCGGGAGCGATGTTTGCGGTATTATTTCGCCAACCTGCGTGTTTCATTAACCGTGTTTAATGAACAGGAGAAAAAAGTGTCGTTGTGCTTTTGTGCGCTTTTCAGTGCCAGTTGTTCCCGGGGAATTTCGACTCCGTTCTTTGATGAAACGAAGTTACGTTTTTTAAAATAACTGTTTCGGGTAGAGGTTTTTGGAGGGTAACTGATTTTTGAAGATTTTGGAGAAGTTGTCAAAAACTATGACGGTTTCATTTACTACACATTTTCAATATACTCCAAATGAAAATGTGTCAAAAATGTCAGATGAATTCTGACATTTTTGACAGGAAACAAATTGGAAGTGGAAAAATGTTTATTCTGAAATTCGAAAACGGTCGTTTGATGTTCCTAACGGCGTTTGATGTTTAATGGCGAAATTAATTTGCGCCATAAAATGTAGCTCGAAGTAATCGTGTAACGTTTTAGTTTGAGACCGCGAGTTGATTGAATTTCGGGGCGTTAAAGTTTCAATGCTGCAACTTCTTGCGCGGGCCGGTAAGATAGCCGTTCCGCGTGGCGAGAATGTAAACTAAATTTCGCCTTGAGAACAAAAAATGTGTTGCTTAATTTCGGCGTGAGTCGAAATCGCAGTTTTATAGTTTTCCACGTATAAGCGTTCGTTGTGTACAGCCGACTTAGTCGGGTGTTAAATAACGCTTGATTGGATTAAGCATTTTTCGCCGTGGCATTTGTAAATTGATTACGCAGTGTCAAATAATAGGATTTACACTGTTTTTGGTGCAAAATTGAATCTAGCAAACGAGCTTGCAAAGCGACAATGGCATTTGGTTTATGAGTTCAGAGATTTAACGAATGAAAATGAATTGTCGTTTTCTCCAAAAACTGTTTTCGAAAATCGGGGACTTAACCTCCAAAAATTGAAGTTCTTAATCAATCTCACATAATTCTTTAACGTTTAGGTATACCATTTTTAAACTATTTTACCTATATTTTCCATAATATTTGTGGAACAACTGGAAAATTCAAAACAATTGAAAAATATTTTTAAACGGTGATTAATTTTATTTAGTTTTGAAAACGCAGATTCGACAGTGATATCGCGAAAAGGTCGTCGCACATCACGCAAACTTGGGATGTACACTTAAGTGAGCACCGATTTGTAACCGAATGTAAACGCCCGGAGTCATTTCATCATTGTCATGTTATCGTCGTCTATCGATATCATAATTTATTATAATTACCATTGCAATTATCGCTCTTAATTAATCGACATACCATCACACCACGTATATACTTTTAAGTCACTTATCGATCACTACCTAACGCATAGTATTATTGTCATGTCGTCGTACGCAATAGCGATGTTCCTATTTTGCGTTTACTTTATGTCCTACGTTCGGAAAAAATAAACGAGCACATTTTGTCGGAATTTCACTCAGGCAGTTGATTTATTTATAGAAAGCTTCTCGTTTCGCGCAAAGTCGGGCTTTCTCATTTCGACCGGCTTGATAAAAAGGTCCCCCCTTTTAGATCCCTTTCTCGCATTGCATCTCGCAGATGAAAAATCGGGCGAGGATTTCGCGAGGCGGGAAATTTGAATGTGAATTTCCAAGACTTGATGGGGTTTGATTGAACATATCGCATCTGCTAATTAGACTGTAGGAAGGCGAAGTATGTAGGCTGTCATTTCATTAACTTGGGATTTGAGATGTAAATGAAGGAATTCCTAGTGTATTTCTAGGACGTCATGATAATCCTAAAAAGTAGAAATAGTCCAATTTTTGGATGGTTTTAGTTAATTTGGTATTTTAATTTTAAATTATTAGTCGAAGAAAAACTGTTTTCTTAGTTTTCTTGCGATGACAAAGTATTAGGAAACAGTATTATTAATTTTTACGATATACAGAGGGATTTAGCACATTTATGGAATTAGTTTTATCGTCTATTTAAAGGCTGCAGGTAATTCATCTTTAAGATATTGGATACAAAATCAGTATTTCTGTCTGCCTAATATTTAAATATACAACAAGGAGTGGTGCTGAGGGCAGTACGGGTTTTCATTTTCAGGCCTTATTATTATTAGGTAATTCATCAAAATCAGACACGGATTCACCAATATTGGCTCGCGATGACAAACTTCAGACGCATTCATTACATTATCACAGTTTGCGTCCACTTTTTGGCGTTATGTAAATTCGAGTCTCTCCGCCTCGTGCCGATAGATAGCATTTGAAAAAAAAAACAAAAAAAACGCGGTTGTGTAACCTGAAGCTAAGAATTGTAGACTGAGGAATTTCATCGGTCTTGAGATTGTTGGGTTATGGGAGACAAAAAATAACTTTAGACAAGTATTTATAAGTATCTACAAATTTTGTTAACTTCTGTGAAAATGATATGGGCATTATGTGGAACTCTGCAGCTGAAGGGTGGATTATTGGGAAGGTAGAGATTGATCGCGGGTAAGAATGTTTCTGAGTTGCAAATAGATTCATTTTCTGATGTAAGATGAATATTAGTAATAACGAGAAAAAGTTATTTTGATGTATCTAGGAGTACAGTGAAAATGGATATTCGTAACCTTACTTTTTGACACTTCGTGATCAATCTCAGTCACTTTTCATGAAATATTTGTTCCGAAATGAATGAATGACAAGTATATTGAGACAAACAGAACGTCTTGGAAGTAATGTATTCTTGTCAGTTTTTAAGTCGAGCGGTCACAAAAAATAGAAATTGGGTAGATTAAAACAAGTATTTCATTATACTTACCTGGAAGAATGGATAAATTTCGTGTAACATAATCACCGAGAATCTGTAAAAAAGGTATAATTATTCTATTAGAAAAGTCTTTTTTCTCATAGAGAAGTTACGATAAATATAAAGTACGCACTATCTCCTGCAATTAACATTTTCAGTGCAAAAGTTAATTTCAGCAGAAAGTATTCTTTGGCACCGACAAAGAAATCTTTGTTAAAAAATTCAAATCTTTTCCCATACAAAAATCACCCATTGTTATTTAAGAACAATATGCCTGTTTCTATTGAAAAAGAAAAGTTCATTAGCACAAAAATAGATTTTTTTAAAGACGCTTTCTTGGGCCGAATTCTTTTTGCTTTCCTTTTGCATTCATTCACAAGAGCCCAATTACGATGAAAATACCCCTTTAAAACTAAACTTTCCCGTTCAACAGGTTAGCTTTTTTCAGTTCTCGAATCTAGATTTTGATTCGTTTAAACACCTTAAAGTTACATCTTGTTATTATCGTAATTTCGCTAATTTCAATTCTTCTTCTTCAAAAACAATTCCGAAAAATTCGTCGCTCTCACTGTCCCAATGAAATCTCCATTAACCGGCATTCGCATCAAAAAACAAACTCTCGTTTCACTCATCGATGTAATCTCCCGGAGGTCGCGGGTAATTGATTAAATATCAGCTTTTTCATCAGACCACCTGACTTACAATTGCAATTATGACAGTGATTGCGCGCGTCAGCCTGTCACCCCGAACGGCGTCACTCGACGTCACATTTCATTTCGAAGACGTTCGCTGCTCGACTCAGTGATTGTTTACCCGCCGCTTTGTTCATACAAAGCGCCACTTTCGAGCAGGACGATGTGTGCGGCAAATTAGTTTCCCACGCGGTTTCGACCATTTCAATCGCATCTCCGATTGGTCCTTCCCAGATCAAATCCCCCAGATGGCGCTGTATATTGTCACGGTACAAATGAAATTCAGTTACTGTCGCAGTCTAAATGAAAAAAATACCAAAACCGACGGACGAGCAAAGAAACCGAGTTCCTTAAGGCGGAACCATCATGAAACAAATTGCTACAGGTTCGTAAAACAGTAATTTTGTAAAATACTGCGAAGCATTCGTGCAAAACAATTTTCTCAGTGTAACACTATTGTACTGTTTAGCTAAGGAGAAGCTATGAAAATTACTTCAGATACAGAGGAAAGTCGACAACTCATTGGCTGAGAAGGTTCTGTCGAGAACCTGAAATTCTATTCATAGTAAACGTCTTTTCTTAAACCTCATTCAAATAATTATCTGACATTTGAATACTTATTATCAATTGAAATGGCACAATTTTAACAAAAGTTATTATAGTACCACCTTAAAGTGGTTCGATTAAGTCTGACTAAAATAAGGGAACGCAAAAAAGATGAAACGTTCTCATCGAAATCCCCTTTCTCTTCCCCTTTCTCTGTGTTCTTCGTACGATGTTTCTCAAAAGAAGATAATTACGGTCGTTTAAGTCGGTAAAACAGATCGCTGTGTTCGATCACAATAAGCCCGCTGTTCATCATGCTTAATACGCCGTAACTCGGCGAAGACAAAAGAACACCGTGGCGATGCAGCTAACTTGCATAATTAAAGCCTCGCCGGTGACTTTCCGACTCAAAGTCGCGTCGCCAAAGTCATCGGGCAACCTCTTTTCCTTTGTAAGCCTAAAAGCCTTCGACAGCGCGTAAACCGGATCCGCGATGCACCGCCGGAAAAATGGTCCAACTATCTTTGATTAACACCAATTACGGGCACTTTGGCGTCACTAATTAGTTTTTCTCCCGCGACATATGTAAAGTCTAGTTGAAGTCAACTTTGTCGGTGCATAATTAACTGTGCTAGGCGAACTTGATCGGCTCAAGTAAGTCGGAATTTTGAATTGGGGAGACCTACGTTATTTTACACGCAGACAAATAGTTTTTTGTCCGAATTTACACTTTTAAGCATGTATTTTTGATCGAAAAAGAACGCTTTTGAAAGAAATCGTTCTTCTTACTTCACAAAAAAGATTTTGCTTAGATATAGAAAAAGGAAGAATTTGTCCCATTAATTGAAAATAAATACATAATTTTATTAAAAAATTTAAAATTCGATAACTGTAAACTCTTCTTATAAATGTGACTTGGAATACTGAGTAAACTACTGAGAAAATTAACAACCGAGAGAAATTTAAAAAATGACGTTCTTTTATCGGTTACAATTTATTTCGGTTTAATTCAAGAAATCGGTTTAATGTGAGAAATTGAGTTCTTAGACGAGTTAAGTGCGAAAATAATCTCAACGAGGTCCGGCCAACTTTCGAGAAGCTACATTCTGATCCATTTGTCCGAATCAATTATTCGCACCTCATATACGAGTATCGCTCGTCGGGTAACTTTTTCCACCCCTCATCGATTCAATAATTCAGCGCGATCTTGTTTTTGTTTCAAAGTGCTTCGCCAATTGAGCACGATCCGCGCAAGGAGAATGCCGAGTATTATCGGTAGTCTGCCCTGGGCGATAATTCGTTCTTTTGCCAAGCTTTTTATATTCGGGAAAAAGGGGTTAGGACCCCTCAATTAATTCGACTTGTCAAACGCGGCGTCTGGTCAAAGACGGGAATTTATTGTCATTTTCTGGTTATAAGTAGCTTTGATTAAGTGAAGTCAAGTCATCTGAAGATGAGAAATATTTATTTCACACTTTGACAAGTGTTCGAGATTGAGCGGAATAAATTGCGAACGAATTCCTTTATGTAAGAAAAGGATTACTTTAAAATCAACCGGAAATGAGTAAAAGGAAATCTCTTTGATCAAAGTAGATCACGTAAAATCATTGCGAAGTTTGATCGCGTAAAATCATAGCAAACTATTTATCACGATGCTTCAGTCAGTTTCCTAATAAAATATTTTTTTGCAAATAACATTAGAGTTCTTAACGTCGAACATTAGATTTACAAATCTCATAATACATTCTTTACTATAGACTAAAATATCTTAAGGCGGTAAAAGGTGGACTTATTTACCCAACCACTTAAAATTTTTCAGTTGAAATTAGACCATTATCAATACTAAAAACTTTGCGAACCATTCTTCGGATATCGAAGACAATCTTAATTCCCTCGTACACCGCCTTCTGAACCCTCCAGAAGAAAACCAGCATAACCTTAAACGTTCCAATGAAAAAAGAATACGAAATATATGAAAAACAAAGTGGGTTAATCAGCAATAACTTTTGCATCTTTCCACAGCTTTCAGAGTCTGCCTCCGATTCCCTCCTTATTTTCTCTCTGGCAGACAAATGTACATTTAACTCGATTTGAATCTCCCGCGCGCGCAATCGCGATCGGGGAATCCCCCAGCGGCGGTGTGCTATTGGACGGCGGTTGTTGGTGTGTGTGATGGCGCTGCGACAGCTCGATGGCACTAATTGAGACTTGGTCGGGTGGTGTGTTGCAGCAGCGGAAGCCGTGGCGGCGCCGGTCGTGGTCCCGTACTGCGCAGCGCCATCTGGAGCCGTGGTGGACCCCGCGGACGCGGGGGGGAACACGTGGGACTCGCCCCGGTTGTGCCCGCTGTGCGCCCGCATGTACAGCAACAATAGCAACCTGCGCCGGCACCTTAGGTCCGCGCACGCCACCGCGACCGACCTCCTCGAGCTGACCTCGCTGCAGCGCCGCCAGGTGCCGCTCGCCACGAACGTGGTCCAATCGCAAACCGCGACCAAATTCGACGCGTTCGGACTACCGGACCCCGAAGATACGCTCAGGCCCAACCACCAGCAGCGCCGCCAATCGCCACTAATCGAGCAGATCGACCTTGAGCCGCAGGGGGGCGCTAGCGTCACGTGACTCGGCCGATAAGGGAGGGAACTGCGCGAGCAGTTGGGTGGGAGAGGTTTTAAGGTTGGGGAGTTAGGGTGGGAGTAGGGTCGGTCGGTAAGGTAGGGGTCTGTGTTGTCGACTGGGAGATGCGAGATTTGTAAGACTGGAGTTTTGTGAGGTTAGATGAGTGAATGTTAAGGGAGTGAATGTTCAGAGAGTGGGGAGAGGAAACTAATTTCAAATGTTGCAATGCACGGAGAAAATGTTTGGTTGTGACAAATTTTGGTTGCCACAATCACAATAATTTGGTTATTGTTTAGCTAACCAAATTATTTGGTTATAGCAATCAGATATTTTGGTTAGGAATTTTATGGTTGCTTCTATCAAATAACTGGTTGTCACCATTAAATCGTCTCAACTAAATAGTTTGATCGCAGTAACATAGTCTTTTTTCTCCGTGTGAATACTTGGATGTGTGATAATAATACGATCGAGGTAAACTGAAAAAACTGGCTTGATTGTAGCAACCATACTTGAATTATTAAGGGGGTATGATACCTTTGAGGGCCGAAAACGAGCCCTATTTTCAAAGAGGTTTTGTGAAAGAACTAAAAGCCGTAATGAAATTTGGTTTTGAGGGCTGAATAAAGCACACTTTACTTTTTTTACCTCTTTATTTCAAAAAGTTGCGCGGTGTGTCCGTCAGGTGGGGCCAAAATCGCCTCTGCGCGTCGTGAAAAATGTATAAGGGGTTATATTCCACGATAAATTTACCATGGAAATATCAAATGCGAATAAAAAATTTTTTTTTACAAGAATGGCGGCAATTTGAAATGTAAGGTACGATTTTGACAATTACGCATAAATTTCAGAAAAGTTGACGTTAATCCGATGAAATCGGCTGTTTTACTATTATAAGAAGAGTCCGGTTTGGGTTCGAGGCTTAAAAAAATATATTCTAAACATTCCAAAGTATCTTTTAAGCACAAAAAAGAAAAATCGATTTTTTGAAACCGCAAAGGTGTCATACCCTAAACCCAATATGGTTGATACTACCATACATTTGCTTGGGACACCCTTATGTATGTTTGGGCCAACCATACTTATGTTTGGCGTAACCCAAGCAGTATTCTAGTGCACAATTAGCCATACTGAATGATTATGGCAAACATATGAATATTAGTGCCAACCATACATTTTTTTGAAGTGTGCGTTCAACAAAATCTCTAACTTGATACCATTCCCACGTTTGCAGTGTACGTTGCAATATTTGACGTTATTTTTCTTCGTATCGTCTCGGTTGATAGAGAAATGCTCTGCAGAAATCGTAGTCAGGATACTTAACCTTGCCGATCGAATTTATGTAAAAATAAATTTACTTACCGTGTAAGAATGTTGAATGCACTATGGACAGTAATGAATGTGTTGAAGCTGGTCTATGTAGATTTTTTAAGTGTATCCTGAGGATTTAGTGTAGGTGGCGCTAGCAAGGCTGTAATTTATGGAAGCGCCAGTCTACGTTCGAGAAAAAGTCTGTTTAGTTTAGGTTCTTCGCATAGTTAGACCAAGTGAACTTCGGAGGCACCTCGGATAGATACACCTGTGAAATGATATTTCGCGTTGAGGTTCCCGTAAGTTTACGAGGTCACCTATCCTAGTCGGGTCGATTTTGTACACCCAACATTCCTTTTTTCTACATCTGCAATGCTTATCGCACTTCATCGTCACTACTAATTATGATATTATTTACAGTGACACTAACAAACCCGTTTCCACGTTTATCGGGTTTTCCGCCAGAAACAATTAGTCTATAACTTTTAATGACACGTGAGTCTGCTTCGAACGCGTAAAAGTAGATATCGGGCATTGGGTAAACATCCGCCAGTTTACACTCTCATTCCGAGCAACGCCCGATATTATTTTTCAAAAAACTATACCGCGTTCAATTACGGTTTCCAGGTTACTATTTACTTAGTTTTGTTACGAAATTAAGTAAAGTTAAGTATTTTTAATTATTTAATAAAATTAAGTACGAAAGAGCGCTGGTGCACTGAGATGAAATCCCTTAATAATCAGATAACCTAAATGTTTTAAATGCCCAAATTAACCTAAAAAACTTTTACGTTCACTAAGCCAATTGCTATCCTAATTTCTCCCAGTTCTTTCAATGTTCCCTATCATTATTTTACGACAAAAGATGCCAACTTGAGACATAATTCCGCGCGTTAGATATTTAACTTGTTTCATTCAACGGCGAGCATATTGCGTTGCCTTAACATCGGCCTAGTTTCCACTTAATTTTCACCTCCCCCTAGAAAAGATATACATCCAATCTCACGACTTTCGAGCATTACACCGTTTCCATTTAATCACAATTCTAACGCGAAGCATTGTCGAACTGAAAATCCGCCCCTGACCCGAAAAGGGCACAAATATGTGGAAACGCGCGTTAAATAAACTTTCGACGAAGATTGCGACGGAATAAATGCGCGCAGGGAATTAATTCTGTTAAAGAGCGGATAACGGAGTGGAAATCAACTGAAACTCCGCTGGAGGGGAAGTTTCATTCGATGCGAAAATTAACACATTATCCGTACTTCGATATCGGTTTTTCGCTCCACGCTGCTTGGGAGTACCGGTCTACCAATACTTTTACAATACAAACAATGAGACAGGTGGACTATTTCCGGTTTTATGTTATTGATATTTTATAAGCTTGTACAGACAAAGCATTTGGGAAGTTACCTTGGGGCAAACTAGTCGACATAGTTAAACTCAAAATTATGTATTTGTTCCAATCGGAAGCCCTAGTTATGTAATTGTTTTATAGAAGGTTATAGAAGGTACATTAATCTGGCAGTAATTATCAAGTAAATTTACTCATTGGCTTATTCGACAAGTAATCGTTTGGCTGCGGTTATATTAACCGATAGATTATGTTGTCGAATGGAAACGATACTGTACTGCAAAAAGAAATGTCTTATTTTAAAACACTTCCATCTCAACTTTTAAAACGTTATGAGTGTTTTCCATTATGAAAAAGGCTAAAATTTTAAATATCTGGAAACACCTGTTTTTACAGCGTGATAATTTTTTGTGTCATCTTTTCTGATTCGTCTAATTCAAATCGTGTTTTCATTAAAACGCGGGTATCTTTTAAAGAACCTCAATTCAATTAGAACTTCATTCAGTTGAAAAATTGAATATCGCACATTTTATTCACTGAAAGAAAAATCCATGCAATATTCCACAGGAATTTTTAGCGGGTATAATTAAAAGTTGACGAAAAAAAATATCGTTTTTGCTTGTAAAAATCAATTTGTCGTTTTTTCATCGCGTTTGAAAATTCTGCGGAAAGACGTACAGATGTTTGTCTAATCGTCGCTCATCTCTCGAATCATTAGTCGCTTTTTACGTCGGTACGTCAACGCATTTTGACTGAACGGCCACAAGATTGATGCCATTAACATATTTTTAGAGCTCGCCCCATGAAATCACGCGCACAATTATTTATGCATTCAAGGCCAAGCGAGTCTCAAATTGCGAGCGTATTTTTGACGTACGCGTTTCGGCCGCAGTGACTCACGAGGCGCGATTACACGGTTGAGCGAGCAGTTTGTCTCAAGATTGGAATTGTTGAGACGTTTCGGTTCGTCGGCAGAATTAATTCTTAAAAATGGCAGTCCTTGCGACTTGAATGGTCCAAATTGCTAGTAATCACGGTTTTTAGAATTAGTTTATCATTTATATTTATATTAATTTATCGTTTATATTGATATCAGTTCGATAATGCAAGAGTTTGAAAGTTGAAAAAAATGTATTCGGTTTGGGTATATGAGGAGAGCATTTAATTGGATTCATTGCAATTTCCAACGGTACAGATCACTGTTTCCATTTCCAGATTTCATTATTTACACCATGTAACTTGATATTTGTCGATAAAATGTTAAATTAAATCCTCAAAACTGTTGAATGAATTGCTGCAATAATTAGTTATTTTCACAATGATTGCACATGTTTTTTTTATGAAAAAAAAGTTCTATAAAACTTCATTCCGCAAACGTACACGTACAAAACCGTCAAAAACAGTGAAAATTGTTTAACGCGTGAATGCGTATTATATTCTTCAGGAATATGTAAACTAATTTTAATATTTTAACATATATGCGAAATTCATTGAAAATATTTCACAGATTCAAATATTTTGGCAGCTTTATTTCACTCGGGGTTCAATTTTGGACATCTGAAACCAATTTCCAAACGTCCCTCCCATTGCCAGTGTTTGTTGATTATAAAATTGCCCCTTATCGATCGCCACTAATTAATGATGAAAGTTACCGTCCGACAACTGCGCCCGATTCGGGCAATAATTTTTCGACAATTATCCCCCTCGTCGATTATTACTGTTTTTTAATTGCAGCAACTTCCGACATAATTCACTGCTCATTGCAGAACACCGGCGGCATTTTTCCGAATCGATTTTCTCCTTTATCAAAGTGAATTCCGGATATAAATGGAATTTTCGATGTTTCTTTCTTTAAAAAAAGGGTGATTTTTATCATTCTTATCCGTAGTTACCGCTAAAAGAAATGATTGGGCGTCACTATATGAAAGTTTCCTAATATGTTTCATTTCATATTGTACCATATATTCGTTTTTTAAGTCCTTTTTAACGCAGTTCGGGCGACTTAGGACGAACTCAGCGAAGCAACGATTATGATAATCATGATAGAAATCCTGAATCCTTTTTTGATTAAAAATAGTACTGAAAAACTTGAAACCGACAAAAAACTGACTAGTCCCAATTTTCATTTTGGTATATAAATGCATGCATGTAAACTAATTTTTGATATTTTTAATATAAATGTAATCAAACCGAAAATAGTTAAAAAATGAGAACATTGATGTCTGAAATCCCCTATTCTTTTCAGTAAAATTCAACCATCTCGAACACATTTTCACATTTTCATCGTTCTACAATCCCCCAAAAATTCAAACTTACATAAAATATGAGTCTTTTTAACCTTTCAATTTCTTTCCGGGCAACGAACCTTTCGATAAATGTCTCCAGATAAACAATCCCGACCACACTTCGTGCACATTCTTTCCGCGATCGAAAATCATTGATCACGCGCACCTGAATTTAATCGTCGCTGAAACGCGGCGCGCGAATTAATATCAATTTGTGAAAAAGCGCGGGCTAATGGCACCATCTGCGCCCATTAATAATTCCGTCCCGCGACGTATCGCGGACGCGAATCAGCGATTATCGTGCGCTTAATCCCGCGGCTTCGTTTGTGCCGCGCGCAATTATATTTCACCGATCGAGTCGTTCCTCGACGAAAATACAATCGCGATAAAAGCGTTTCACTGTCGCGTCGCGCGATCGACGGCACCCTAAGTGTTCGTGAAAACGTAAACGACGGGGCGTTGTTTTTGCGCCGATTTTTTGCAAGTTTTTCGGCGAGATTCGGCGATCGATGCGCTAACCCGGCCTTCACTTTTCCCCGAGAAAAATATTCCAGCAAATTTTACCAAATAACTGTTATTTCACTTGACGCAATCGAAGAAATATTCTCTTTGAGTGAAAACTTAAGTTTTGTATAAGGACTATTTTGCCTCAAAAAATTTTGATTTGTTCTTGTGTCAAGAAATTTTCTTGAGATAAGAAAGTTTTTCTTGACTCAAGAAAATTGTTCTTAGAGTGTGCGTTACATTAAAATTCACTGTATGTAGGAAAATCACCTTTTAATGTATAATAATTTTTGCCCGAACGATATGTCGTAATTACTATTTTATGTGGTAACATTTCCTATAATTCTAGTAATATAATTTTTGGTAGAATATTTTTCTTAGTGCGCGTCGCAGTCGACAGAGGTCGAATGCGCGGAAAATCACAAGTCTCACGGAAACGTTTCATTTTCGCGCGGCATTTGCGCGGAGACGCTGCTTTGCCATTGTACGGACGCGTACAATTACTTTGCGACGCGCGCGCTCGTCGTCGCCGTTCTTTATTTCGATTATTAAGTAGGTGCTGCGGAGAATGAAATTTCGCACTATCTGACGCGTGAACACGAGCTGAAAGGGAGACGGGGTTTATGAAGGATTTTATGTGACAGGGAGTGGTTGCGGTGTTGGGAATAGAGTGGAGTTGTGAATGAGATGTTTTTGGTGGAGAACCAAGGTGGGCCTTAATGCACTGAGAAATGAGAGTTTAATGCGGGGTATTAAGAGTATTAACATTCAAATCAATTGGCGAAAAAGATTTTTTCAAATTTCTTAATCAAATTTTGATAGTGCATTAACAAAAGCGTCGAAAAAAATTCAGGTTCAAATCGATTTATATACTCATTCGGTTATGTTTTGAACCCCGGGAAATAGTTTACGAAATTCTTTAGCTTCCAAAATAGTCGAAAGTAAAACGTTCGGATTCCAATCGAATTATACATCAACTTTATGACAAATTTTATTACGCAATACTCTTTCCTAAAAAATCGAAAAAATTTGTTATTCGCCCTATATTTCGAATTTCAGTTTCGCCATTTCGATGTCCGATTCCGAGTCGAAACTTTCACGCTGTTACACTGCACATAAAATTTCCATCAACCATTCGGTCGTACCGATACTTTCAATCTGCTCACCACCAAACCCGATTTACCAAAATAATAACAGTCTCGCCCTAATAACACTTTCAAACAGATCGGCCCCACTCCCACTTCGCTGTTATTCCTTTGTATATACTCCGAAACATCGGAATTTAACGAGCGCGTCTGCCCATCGCTCCGCTGCGGCAAAAAAGTCGTCGAATTGTTCCGCGAGATTTGCGATAATGAATTGGATTACACGCGGCGCAAAAAGAGCGGACGCCCGACCCCCGGCGTATAATTAATCCAGCCGCTTTATCTCCGCGGAATTGAAAGACAGGTTATTATTTGTAAATGTATCCTGCGCTGATCAAGTGCGACGATACCGCTTCATAAAGCGCCGACTCTAATTTGTCTCCCGCCGAATTACTCATCTCGTTTGGCCTGCTCTTAAAAAAGCTCGCGCCGCCGGAATCGCGAAGAAAAATGCGCGTCGCTTTGTATCTCGCGCCGTAATTCGCCACGATCGCTGCTGTTCCGACCAATTTGACACCTTCACCGGTTTTTTAACGTTTGACAACCACCAAATGGGAAAATAGAATTGAGATCCACTTGTTTGTACATTGAGAAAAGTTTCTGTTGACGATTACTAGAATTACAGAAACTGTTAACATATTTCAAAAATGCATTTTGATTCAAAAGGAAATTCGTTTTTCACACTGGAAAAAGTAATGTCAAACTCAAGTATTTATCCTATGTAAAGAATTTATTTGCACTTGCCCTAAATGAGAAATTGATTTGTAGAAAATAATTTTTTTTTATTTAAAATGAATAAGGCCTTAGATCGAGAAAAGAATTTATTTGGTATAACTCATGCAGTTATTTTAAATGAAGAAATT
>JABFPB010001416.1:0-25445 GCA_022817645.1 Ceratoteleas bidentatus | reverse complement strand
ATTCATGTTAATGTAAAAGAAAACTCGAAAAGAGCTCTATTTTTGACCTGTTTGTGACATTCTTTCATAAAGTCGTTGATTGCCAGAAAACTATAAATGCTGTCAAAATTCTGTCTGAGAGATTTGTTTAAAACTGAATTCCGAACATTTTGGCGCAAACTAAATTGAAATTGAATGAAAAATGGTGTACCTTTAACTTTTTAAAAATGCCCTATATTTTATTAATTATTAACAAATATATGATTTGTTTTAACTGTTTTGCAACACGAGTTAACTTTTCATTTCTATCCATTGATAGCTCTTTGCAAAACAAATTTCATCAAAATTGATCGAATAGTTCAGATTTTAGCCAATTTACCAGACGGTCCCCTTAAGGAAATTTGTTTTAAGGATACTCACTCGTGTGGTGAGGGGGAGAGGCGAGGTACAATACAAAATGTGTTATATTATCGAATTAATTGAAGATGTTTATCGAATTAACGTTATATCTTGTTCAATAAGGCCTGGAGGTATTATAAAAGCATAGTTTTACGATTACCAAATATTACTGTATTGACATTTCAATGCTTGAAGTTAAGACTATGGTTTTGTCATAGAAAAAATGCAGCGAAACAATGAATTTTCATTGAATTTGGTTCTTAAAAGTCAAACCTTGTTTTTTGAAGGATTCTCTATAAGTTCACCGATGAAAATGTTGACTTTTTTTATAACTTAATCACAAATCACTTTAGTTAATTGAATGAATACACGACACATTATAAACAATGGATGATTAATACTATTACAGTGTAAAATTTCGTGAATTTGAAACGGCGAACTTGTATAGAATCCTTCAGAGAACAAGGTTTGACTTTTAGAAACCAAATTCAATAAAAATTAAAATTAGCTGCATTTTTTTCTATGACAAAACCGTATTATTAACTTCAAGCATTGAAATATAAATATTGTAATATTTGATAATTGTACAATTATGGTTTTATAATACCTCCAGGCCTTATTGAACAAGTTATAACATTAATTCGATAAATATCTTCAATTAATTCGATAATATAACACATTTTGTATTGTACCTCGCCCCTCCCCCTCACCACACGAGTGAGTATCCTTAATAATGTTGCAGCCTTTGTCACACATTGACCTCGAGTAGCAATGCACTGGGTCGCTGGTTTTGCTTGGCCCCTAATTAGCCATTAGATTCCCATTGCGAGGCTATTAATGAGCACTTTCAAGTGTAAGCCTCCGATAAATCTCAGCGGGCTTACTAGTAACTTATTAGTCACTTGTTACCAAGCTTGGAGCCATTCATCTGTTGAATCGGCCAAGATCTGTCAACGCCAATAAATATACTGAAAATTAATTTCACGTCCCAATGGCCGAGACACAGAAATTACTCGAGTCTCTTCAAGAGATCGAACCAATAATCGTTCAGTCATAATGGCATATTAAATGCAGCCTAATGGTTGTTGACCATATGCTCCTCATTGTTCGATTGATCAGATCAATTCAATTCGAATTGCGCTCCGACAGTCTTACACGCAAAAGACTTGTTTTTCAGAGTGCACCGAATGAAGAAAAATGAAGATCAAAATCGACTTCTGATCGATAGCATAAGACGATTCGAGTACATCTTATCTCGACAATGTTTTGAGCTTAGCGGCACACACACTTTATTCGCGTCTTAATTTAAATTGAAAGTATCGATTCGCGTCCGTCTATTGATGACCTGCTGATAACTCGTAAAAAGTAAAAGGCTTTTTCTTCCATTACGCGAGACGAACGGAAATTGCCGAGTGTATAATGCAAAAGGCCATAAAAGTAAATTTATTAAAGTTATTCTTCATCCCAAAAGTGCGGAACAAGATAGCATATTAAATGTAATATCTTGTTATAAAATATCGCGCGGATATATGATCGTGGTATCGTGAAGGCTATTAATGACTTTGTATTCGCCGCAGCGACTCAGATTTTTCTGCCGTTCAAACTTTTCGCGGGCATTCAATTTTACTGCAATGATATATCGGTACGGTTTTTAGAAATTTTCGCCTACTTTCGACCTGTGAGTTATACTGCAAAATTTGGTTTTAATATTCGAAGAAACGTCACCGAGTTTTGGAGTGATTGATTTCACGCTGTTCGCTTCGTACGACTTTAAATACTTCTGCGAAGACAAATGCGAACGATTTGCCGAGCGTCGAATTAACGCAACTGTTTTGGCTTTTTCATTTTTCGCTCGTTCCGAGCAACGCGCTGACGAGTTTCGGAAATTGTATTCGGTCGTGAAACACACGCTCCACGTATGTCTGCCGAAAACCCATTCAAAGTATGTTACAGCGCCATAAATTGCACAAAGCTCGACGCAATTGTTGTTCGTAATATCGCAGCGAAGTTTCCTGCCGCGGTGAATTATCTACGCCTTTAGGCAGAAGTTGACGATTCGTAATCACTTCAAAACGACTTGGAGACAAGTATAATACTCATGGTGACATATTTGATGCGACGACGTTAAACCTTAAGACCTAAACTGCTGTGTAAAATTTTGTTCACTGATGCTGTCCGGTGCAGTAAAATTTTTTGTTTTATTTTAGCAGTTTTCCAAAAATGTTGTTATCCAAGCCCAGATAGAACACCAATTTGATATACATCTAACATATGTATAATATACGTATATATGTATATATCTATTTTATGTATGTCCATCTCCATCTTATATACGTATAATATACATCTTGTTCTATCGGGAAGGCTCATAGGATTTTCAGTAAAAAATGTATTCGACAAAATAAATCAACCACATTGTTAACGTAGAGATTTTTTTAACCTTAAGAAATTGTATGTGCAAAAAATGTGAAAAACGAAAGAATCTATTCAGTTTTGCTCTTTCGATGGAAAATTTCCGCGCAATTCATCGAAGCTTCTCTCGAAAATCGACTGCAGAAACAAAACAAACGAAGCATCGCTAAACGATTGTGAAATGGCCGAAATATAACCACTGCAGCACCTGTAGCTGGGCATCGGCTGGAACTTTTTTGTCCATTTTGAAGCGACTTGGCCACGCTCACGGCCAAGACCGTATTCTTTTGGCACTTAATATCAAACTTTTTCACGTGTCTCGCTGCAACGTTGGGGCATCTAACAACTGGAACCCGTTCCTCACATCTAAATTGACCTACCTGCAATGAATTGTGATTGAAATAATATAGTTTCGTTGACACCCTTTCACGAACATTTTTTTTCTCCTCGTTTTTCCTTTCTACTTAGCTTCATAAATGAGAAATTTTGGACGAGGTGCAAACTTGGAACGATTTTTGCTGCTGATGAAGACTGTCAGATATTCTTTGAACGAGTATTTGTTAATCGATGATTCGGAATGAAATTTTAATCAAACTAACGAATTTTTCAGGCCTGAATCTTTATTCAGGCTAAATGTCACCCCACTGTTTACGTTACAAAAGTAACCTCTTCTCATCTCTTCCACATCTGTCAAATTTCGACTTCACAAAGCACAACCAGACGACCGTAATACACACCAATATCACTTCCCTCCAAATACTGCTCACTTCGAGCACAATCATCTATTTTTTCATTAGCTCCCCACCCAGCTAAGTACCCAGATATTTATCTCGAACAGATATAAAACACATTTTTCATCAGCCGAGATACATCGCTACAAGCCCATCATCCGTTCCCACCGACGACCACGCCATCTATTATCGTCCAACCGCTTACGTAAACCTAACTGCTCGAATTCACAGTTTTTGTCGGCATTTCAATTAATGAAACGCGCGAAGAATCACGCGTTTCGTTGGATCGATCGGCAGACATCCTCGGGCCATAACGTGCGACGACGGTGCCAGAGCATTCAATAAAGCAGTCGCCAGTTGCCAAAAGAATATTAACCCTGCGCGAACATGCATTTGTCATTCCGCCGGTATTTTAATCCCATAGACGAAAAAAATCGGGTTACCAATCTGACTTCACTAGGTTGCCCGCGGGGTTGACGCGGGGCTGTCGCTCAGGGTGGCGTATCGACCCGGAATGCACGTATAGGTATAACGCGTAAGGCCAACCGTTAGGTCATTCCACCCTAAATCCTTCGCGAATTTAGGACATTGTCAGGATTTGCGTGAAACATACCGTCCCGTTAATTCCTCGTCACACTTTCCGCGCCGAAAAACCGGGCGCGCGAATTCCGTCGCCGATTGTCGCGCCTTAGGCGATCTTCTCGTGAGATTTTTGGTGAAGATTTTCGACACAGATTTGAGATAGGATATTTTGACGTTCGATTAACAGACGGTTGTGACTTGTGAAAAGCTGAAATGTACAATGTTAGAGAGATTGTGCGAATTTCACAATTTTTCGTACACAGTTTGAAATGAAGGTGTTAAGGAGTGAAGAATTTCATTCCGTGTCGGGTGCTCAGGAGGCCCACACTTTGTGGGAGTGATTTGTACGGATTGAAAACAA
This sequence comes from Ceratoteleas bidentatus, assembly GCA_022817645.1. Classification (NCBI taxonomy): domain Eukaryota; kingdom Metazoa; phylum Arthropoda; class Insecta; order Hymenoptera; family Scelionidae; genus Ceratoteleas; species Ceratoteleas bidentatus. The sequence goes on along the minus strand of JABFPB010001416.1, from coordinate 20,981 downwards.
AGGTATAACAACGGAGTTAGGGTGTATGTTTCCGGGGTTGCGGAGTGACTACTATGGCGTAGTCTATATAGACGAATGCCCGTTCATGTTTATACTGCATGGGGTGTGATAAATCTCTCCGAAATGGAATGAAATCTTTACTCCGGAACTCATTACACCTTACACCGTCCCGTGAACTCCAGTCACAGTTTCAGCTGTGTAGGGAACGGTATTTCGCTGGCCAATAAATACTGATGGTTTTTGTAGATATATAAAAATGTTATAAACATATGGAATATGAAAAGCAAGCACATAAAATAGCGCAACGCAAAACAATCTGTTTCGTTGGGGAGAATAGTGATTTCGCGATTCAGTGGGTCCGGATAATGTAATGGATTTTGGAAACTCGGAGCAATTCGGAACGTCGATTTTGGTCACTGTCACGGAAGATGCAAACAGATTTTAATTTTGTTTAAAAAAATATATTTTTTATGCTAAAACCTTTCATGTAATTAAGCGACCATTTTGATAAGTGATCTGATGCAGATAGCTATATTTGTTGGTTGCATAAGGGCATGGTTTGTATGCCGCTCTTCATGCATATGAGAGCTCTCGTTCTAATCTGAATATTGCAAGCAAAAAACGAACAAACTGGTTTATCACTTAATGTCCACTTGTTTATGGTCACTGAAGTACGGACTTTATGAAATTCCTGCGGAATGACTAGAAAATGAATACGAGAACTGTTTTGCAATTTCGTTCAACCGCCTTATCCGTTACCTTGGACATTCTATCATTTGCATTGGCTGAGGATTTCAAATCCTGCATCAAGTTCTCTCACTTTAGAAACCACTGAATCGCTTTCAAATATTACACGTTCTAATTACGTAATTACACGTACCTTTAGGTGCCATTAATTCCAAAAACCCAATCACCCAAATCAATTGCATCGCAAGCAAACTTACGCGTAAATTGCGCGGCTCATCAACCGTCTTCATTTGGATGAAATTTAACGTTCGCCCGGAAGACGCAGATTTAATCAAAATATCGTATTTCCCAAATTACTTGCAGTTACACAACGCTCGACTGTATTAATATGATAAACACACCATCTGGATATGATTTATATGCGGGACAATTAGCCGAGCGATATTCGAGAGCTGACTATTTGATTCTCATAAATAAATAACGTACATCAGGTAAACACGTAACGCCGAACTCATTCGATCGATTCGTCCGATCTGCAACATTAATGGAGCTGCCTTCTGACTCAATTACACCGTTCAATACGTAATCAACGTTAAGAATTTTTATTTAACCTTGAAATAAACCCCAAATTCACTCTTTTTTCCTCTTCTCAAATGGAGCTTCTTCATCTCTCTCAGATAAAGAAATACTTCCACAATAATTATAAAATATTACAAAAAAGGCGTGGCTGGAAAAAGAACGCTCAAGTCGCCATGAGCATTTCAGGAACAAGTGTCAGACGTTCGAGGGAACTTTCGAAGGTAAGTGCAGCTGACGTAATTTCATGCAAATTCCGCCCGCCCTCTTCTACCCCCGCTTGCCCTCACCTCTGCGCACTTTCTGTTTTCGCGAGGTTTTATCCGAACGTTTCGTGCCTTTGTCTACGCCGCAATGAAACATTTTTACGGTAAAAACATTCAAATTCGATTACGCCTCAATTCTACAACACTTTCCACTATTCAAAGGCTGCGCGCCGTTATGCAAACACGATAGCCGGGGAACTGGCGTTACAAAATAGGAACGGAAAAAAAATTTCCTAAACCCCTTGTCCCGCCCGTACCGCGGAACTTCAGATGTTGCGCTATTTTTTATCGCAATTGCGAAGATCGCAAGAGGAATTGCGCGGCGTCAGGCGCGTTTCTATGGCAACTCATCAAAATGGCTCGACCGGAACTATACGTGCGGCGAACCTACGGGAATTAGCGCGGTAGTGCGTGAGCTCAGGCGCCGTCCTCGCGATCCAACGGCCGCTTTTGTAATAAAACGGGCGTACTTTTGTTTATGGGATTTAGCGACGTTTCCGTGCTCAGAACGGGGGAAAATATCGTCACAGGAAAGAACGCGCGCGATCGTAACTCCAGTTTCATGGGGCTCTGTTTCGTGCGTTTATGGGGGAAACAAGATGTGCTTTAAAGTTTACAGAATATTTTCGTGATTAAATGTTTTATCGCATCTGAAAAGGTAGTTCCCGCATGAAAGAGCATAATTTTTTACCATAATTATCATAAGTTGATCGTGATTGGTCCTTTATCTTAGCGAATAATTGTTTTTTAGTATTTTTGGGAAGAATGTAAATACTGTTATGTAACACGTGGATGGAAAGTACCCATTATGAGTCCGAAGTCGGAGCTAGTCCCATTATCGACAAGGTAACTTATGATCGAACATCAGGGCAACAATGAGGCCATTATTGCCCTAGGACAATAATGAGCACATTATTGCCCTGCTGGCAGAAAGTGTCCTAATTCTTTTTCAAAAATAATTTCAAAAATTTACAAACATTTCAAATAATGTTTTAAATTTCTCAAAAATTGCAAATTTGTTGAAAAATGTTTTCTATAATGATGCACTCTAAGAAAAGTTTTTTGCAGTAAAGCGATCCGTTTTACCTTTAGACGATTTCCGTTTCAAATAGAGCTCAAAACGGAAAGCGTTTAACTGTGAAACGGAATCGTGTAACTATTAAACGATTCGTTTTACGGTTAAAGAATTTGTTTTGCGGTTAAACGAATGAAAATGCATTTCTTAGAGTGTGCCATATTTTTGCCATCCTTCTCAGACTCTGAGTCTGGTAACAGGGTGGATATTGTGTCGCTCGGATGGAATCAATTGCCATTTTGGAATTATGCTCATGATACATATTATAAGCATAATTTCATCTAAAAACATTGTAATTTTGACATAGTAATAGTGAACTTTCTAAAAACCGAACGCTTTCTGGAGACTTTTTGGTCTGAAGCTAATATTATAGATTCATTTAGACTGTAAGAGAACACTACTGCGAACATTGTCAATACTCCAATGTTTTCGAGTTTTCATGCAATGAAATATTGAATTTGCTACACTTCCTATACGTGTGGATTCTGTGAAATCTCAAATCCCCATTTCAATGGACTTCACATACCATCCAGATACAGAGAATTTTAGGTTTTCTGAATTATGAAAGAAATCCCGATTGTGCGAAGCTGTTAATACCGCGCTCGTAACTGACCGAAACGGTTTGACGAAATGGAACTTTAATATATTGTAAACCCGTCGAATGTTATAACGGCGAGGCAATAACTGAAGTGGAGGATTCGCGCATCGAGGGTCGGGACGCGGTTCTGGGTACGCGCGAGACAGTTCGACGAGGAGCAATTTCAAATGGAACTCGGGTACAATTTCAAGTAGAAAGTGGATATTAACGAAGTAAACGTGCGCCACGCAAGAATCCGCAGGCTTATTAAATTTACAGAAATGCCGTTTCACCCGTAATTACGGTTTAATGTTGGAAACAAGTTTCGATTCGCGAAAGAATGAAACAAAATTAGGCGGACGAGCTCCAACTTTTTGACCGGGATTTTTGTTTGACGACGCGGCCTATTAGCGTGCACTGCAACCGAGTTACGGCGGGCTTTGAGGAATTTCGTTATACATTTTACGTCCAGTCAGGGCGTGCCGGAGTCGACGGTCGCAAGCCGATTAAATGGTCGGATCCGCCGCTCGGAAGTACGGTGCGATAATAAAAATCGCCAGGGACGTTGTTCAAGAAATGGCTGCGGAGGTAAAAAGGGGCGAATCGACTCGACTTGGAATTGTCGGACTGTCGAAATCGACGGCTCAGGGGCCTCGTTTCGATACAACGTATTGACAAAGATTATCGATTCTAGAAGGATATTCGGCCGCCTCGACGCGAGCCTCGGGATATTGAGTCACCCGGCGCCGAATATACCGAATGTGACGTGTAGACGTTAATTAATTTATCAGCTTGTCGTGTTTGTACCGTTTTGGCGAGCCGGCAGAGTTGCAAGACCTTTTAGCCGAGAGAAAAAAAATTAAGCACTAATGTCTAAAAGCTTTGCGCGTTCATTCGAAATCAATGTACTGCCTGTCCCGCAACCACTTTTTATTGTCGTTCAAAAACCTGCAGCTCAAATAAAGTGGCCAAATTGTTTTTCTGTTTGAAATGTTGATGTTCCATTTCTATCAAATATATGCCTAATCGATTCATGGAGTTTAGAAGAAAATGAGCCAAATGAAATTTTGGTCTTCAAACTTGAGATTTAATTGTCACATAAGCTTTTAATTAAATTTCTACATCTTTCTATGTTTAGAATTTTATAATCTATTAACAAATTTATATCCTCATTAAAGATTCTTTAATGAGGATATAAGCCGGGTCCATCAAAGCACCCGGCTCCGACCGTCGCTATCATTCGTTTTTCTGATTTTTCGCGCAGCAGTGGAAATAGAATTAGTCGGCTGATAATGAAATACATCGCGCACATCGACAACCGGACGGCGTTTAATAACCGAACAGACGACTTCCATCAGACAAAGCGGCGGAAATGAACGCGGTGACTACAATCAATACAATAACGTTTTATTGTGTCGCGATACAAATTTCGACGGATCGAAGCTAACGTCCTTTTTAATGCTCCGCGCACTTAGTCGCCGTCAATCTACCCCTGCTTGACCCCAACCCCCGCGTCCACTCATTGGACTGATTACTCGACTTCCCCTCTGTCCTTCTTAACGAGAGAAAACTCTCTTTACCCCTTCTTTCGGTGGTGAGTATTATTCCTCCCACGCTTGTCCCGTTCTTTGCGTTCTGTCATTCCTTTGGATAAGTTCTCGAGCGTTGGTAGTTACTTCTTGCGACTTCCTCGCAGACTATCTGCATTGCCAATCTCATCTGCACGTTTTTCCTTAGCCTTATCGCGTGTTTACGTGTATCTGTATTTCATTTTCGGCTTTTTGATATTTTGGAAATTTCTTGCACGATTCGTTTTCGAGTGTATTTCGTTTGGATAACAACTCGGCATTCTCCTCGAATTTCTCTACTGAAATTACTCATAAACTCCTCTCGAGAACTTCTTTTTCCGCCACATATTTTTTTCAGGACAGTTTCCCCGAGTGGCGATGACTGTTATTATTATTATTATTTCTCCTGTCATTATATTTCTCGTTCAATCTTCCGTTCGGCGAAAAAACTTTTTCCCCGCTTCGCTGTACACGTAATCTTGTTTTATACTTTTTGCTCTTCATACTCGGCTGCACTTTTTCCTTTTGTGCAAGGAATAATTGAAGCTTGACAAGGTCGATCAATTTTCCGTTTGCATACGAATCCCATTCCTACTGCCGATGAAGTTATCGGGGCAAAAAGTTGATATTAGTATCGGAACTGAGTGGAGCAGCGCGAGTTGTATTTGGTTTATACAATTCGTGGCGCGTAAGATATCAGGGGTCGCGATTGAAAGTGACGACACGTTCCACTTCATTAGCTGAGTCAGTGCGTCGATTAAGAATTCGAAACCCGGAGTCCTATATTACCGATATTGTTCCTTCGAATGTTACCAGACGAGTTGAGTTATCGACTGCTAAATCTATAAAGGAAATTATCGTTAAGGAAAGAAACTGCCCTGTGAGAAGAAATTCGAAATGACAATTGTCGGTGTAGTAGAAATAAACTTTGCCGACAATTTGATTATTGATTTATGGGGTGTGATTGTTATAAATATAAAATAGTACTAGAAGAAAAGAGTTTATACTCGCATAATTGTAAGCAATTTTTCTAGCATTCCATACATTTCTTTATATTTAAAATATTTCTTTTGCAATAACAATATTATTAACAAATAAGCAAAAAAAAAGAAAAAAGATTTTAATATGGTATTTTTTATTTATAAATATTTCAGTCGTAAGAAAATTTCTTTATACGTTTGTTCAATACTAAACATTTTGATTAAGAAATGGACACAATTCATTTCTACATTATCTTATTCATTATTAAAGTGTTGCTAAGGTTAATTGCTGCGACGAAACAGAAATCTACGACGTTGTAAGATTAATAAATATTTAACGAAATACGTACGCCTAAAACGGATTGACTTCCAGTGTAATTTGAATATTTTAGTTTATGTCTCTCTTCTGTTGGGTGGCTTACAACACGAAGTCGAATTATTTCGGATCGTATTGAAACGTGACATGAAAATCAATAATGTTAAACCACGTAAAGGGATAGAAGCTAAAAATTGTTTGTTCATAATTTGCACCAAAAATACGTCAAACGTTGTATCTATTTTTACGAAATAAAAACAAGGTAAAATTCTGTATTCACAAATTATTATTTTCCACCATTCCTGCATATCCACTACGATTACATAAAAAATAATAAAAATGAAAACAAACCTTTGCTCGTGCGGCTATTTTACAAATCATATCAGATTAATACATCCCAAAACAAATATCCGAAAAATGTTTTCATAAACAATACAAAACGAGGCAGAATCCAGGCCGAAGAACGGTAAGCCAACGCAACGTACATCTAGATAATTTTTATTAACCAATTTAATTTAGATCATTACAATATTACAAATCATGCGGACGAGACATTGCGCGTGCCATTCAAACGGATACAATGGGAACGTTACAATGTTACGATCAATGAATCGGTGAATGACTGAATCAAAAATTCTCTTGTTCGCTATTCGACTCGAAAACTGGTTACTCGACAACATGTAGTTTTAGCGTTAATCCATTTGTCACATTAATGTTTCAATTGTGTTCCTGTAGTAATCGTGAATATGAGTCACTTGTGCGCGTGTGTGTACAAATTTGTTTCCCTTTAGTCACTATAGTCGAAGACATCGAAAACATTCTACGTAATATTATATAAATAAGGATGCTGTGCATTTGCGATCGAGAAACTGTACTCTCATCGTTCGAAACCAGTGTAAGTTCAAGTGGACGCGGGGCCTGCGTCTTCGCTCATACTAATCACGATAATAGCATCCGTCTACGCGTCAATCGAATACGCAATATCAAAAAATGTCGAGCGAATCGCATGGAGTCGCATTAGAAGAAGTTAAACGAACGTATACCGCGCTATATATCACAAACGATACCAATCAACGTCTACGAACGAACAGGTTCTGTGTATAGTAAAACGTCACATCCGTCGCCTTCAGCCTACCATCTTTCGTCCTTCTTTGCAACTCGAGTCCGCCCGGACCGACCGCAGGACTGAGTCCTCGGCTCGTGACGTCGTGCCCGCGGCGACTAACTCGCAGCAGAACCCGCGACGAGTCGTGTCTTTGAGACGAAAGCTGCTGACTCGGCAGGTTCCTCACTGAAGGCTCCGCGAACGCGAGTCTCCACGGCCCAATCGGTCCGAAACCGAACGAACGTTTTCCGCTCCGAGCGGCAACTCGCGTCGTTTGCCCACGTTCCTGTCCTCCGGTCGCAAATTCACAACTTGGTCGATTTTTTGTTACGTCTTGTTTATGTTTAACATTAGGCTTACGACTATAAATATATCGGTTCGCTTATACAAGGTTTCTGGTATTTTGTCTTGTGTCTTGTTTTTCGTCGCACGAGAGCGGACTTGGTACAAAGACGTCGTTGCCGAATGAAAACATTCTCGTTCGCTCGTTAAGCACGCACGCAATTTCACTCGAAAGGAGAAACAAGAATCGCTTTCGCTAGTTACTTTGTTAATTTTTTTTCGTGACTCTTTTTGCATGTTTACCATCGAATTGCGTCGATCGTTTCGAAAACGTTATATCACGCTGGTTCTACGGAATGCCGGGGTTGAATCACTTTTGGGATGGGCAAGGACTGCATTGGGGCTGCGCTAAACGAGCCGGACGGAAAGACAAAAGCCGTTCATAAATACCCGTAATTCTGGCGCTACGTTCCAGAGTCCTAACAGGAGGATCACAATGAGGGAATCGGTTTTTCTCTTTTCGCGCGGTGTTGCGCTGCTGTTTGGCGGTGCGGGTTTTTCGTTAACTTGTGTTTGTTTTCCAAAAAATGGCAGTGTTCGGTATGAAGTCGGCCGTGGCGTTCGGGCCCAAGTGCGATGAGCAGCGACAGGCACGTTGAGCAAAACGTTTCCAAAAATTTGTCGAATCACAAGTCAGCTTTGTATTGTCGAATCGTCCAAATTTGCCCCGACTCGGTGGTGAACGGAACGTCGATCCGTGGTGCCGTCAACGTGACTACTGTCGATGAAACGCGCGACCTTCGCTCGTTCTCACTCGTTCTCTCTCGTTCTCACGTTTTCTGTCATTTTTTCATTTCTCGTTTTTGCGTCCTTTCGTTCTGTCTCACTATCATCCCCCAATCTTCGGCAAATGAAACCGTCAAATGATAGGCTTTTTGGCGCCATCGATACGGCACACGAAACAATTGGCAACTGATATACCTTACACTCGCACGCATTCCGTAATTCACCTAATATTTACAGCGCATTCGCGTCGCACACCCATACGGCTGAACACAAATCAATCAAGTACTAGTCGTATTTATTTATAATTATATTTATAGACTATATAATAATTTATATAGTGCAAATGTTTAATAATGTCATCGTTTTTCATGTAGTTTTTCATTTAAATGTCGGTACGTGTATGTATGTATAATGTATTATGTATATATGTATACGCGTTTGAAAATCGCAATCCTCGACGTGCTCGCCCGTCGAGCATTATTCATTTATTTTATTTTACTTTTTTTTGTCATTTACTTGCTTTTTCTTCACTGTAACTACGTAAAATATGTAGACTCGAAAGCTAAAAGTACCTGGATAACGTGGCGGAGATTTGGGAGACGGGGGGTTTAGGGCGAGGAAGGGGGGTACGATGATGCGTAGAATTTGGTTCTGTGCGCGGAAATCTTACTTATCTAACACGAATCTTCTCAACAGTCTCACTTTGATACGATACAATTTGTTTGTATAATAGTGTGTACGTGTATCTGTTTCTCATGTCTCCCGTCTTTCTTTCAGTGTGACCCCGTACGTGCACGCACATACGCGCACGTACACATATATATATATATCTTCATATATTTATTCGCTCGGCTCCATGAAACTGGTCTCAGCCACTAATCAATAGAGTTGGTATCCACTCTGTTCCTGAACAAGGTCCTTCCTTTCGGCAACAATTTAGTCGTCAGCGCGGTGGAACGTCTCTAGTTCAGGAACTCCTTCGCTTCGTCCTCTTAGTCGTCTCGTGATGATCGTGTGCTTATGTCAGATTACCAGCTGGCCAACTACAACTACAGTGTTCGCGCTTGCTGCCGTTCTATACTCTACCGATACTTAATAGTCATGGGCTAGTAGCTGACAATGACAAAAACTCGTCGAACTCGTGTGTCCCTTTGGCAGAATATGCGCTCAAAAAAACGTGCAAAGAAACGTCGGCGCGTCCGAGCTGCACGCTCGACATCGGGGATCCGCGACCCGTGCGTCGTGTTCTCATCCGGCACATGTCTCCGATCCCGGTCTTTTCTGCTTCTCGTTATCCTTTCATTTTGTACATGATTAACGCAAATCAAGCAAACCCAGGGCCGAGCAAAAGGTATAAAAGTAGAAAACGTGGGGCTGGCGGTGTTGAGTACTCTACCGACGACTGGCGAAAGTAAATGCGACCTACGACGAAGTAGAATACGGGGACAAGGTAAGTCAGGGGGAAGGGGGGCGCGTCAGATCGGCGCAAATCAGGAAAGCGGTGGATCGAGCGCGCCGACCGGGTGCTCCTCGATGGGACCCCGGTGCCGTCGGGGCCCCCGGTGGTCTGCCGGCGGAAGATGATGCACGCGCGGTCGCGCGTTCTTCGTTGTCGTCCGTGGGAGGCCGCGGACCACCTGCGTCCTAAGTCCCGGAGTGCGTTGGGCGGCGCCGCTTGCCGATGAATCAAGAGGCTTACTCGAGCCGCGCCTTGTAGCTGGTCTTCCAAATCTCGGCGAGCGTAACAGCGCTGTGGAACCTGTGGAAGATGCAAAGTGGTAGGGTAACCCTCTGCACGATCGCCCAAACGAGGAATCCATAGAAATCGAGTTGCACGGGGTTGGCGACGACTTTTTGCGCTTCGAACGTATAGATCACCCACATGGTGACGTTGCAGATCAAGAGGAAGGTTACGACCTGGCGTCCAGGCTTGCTGCGGTCGTGTTCCGGTAGGTGGACGCGCCTGCGCGAGACATCGGCGATAAAGAGCATCTGCAGGACGACCTGGGCTACGGCAAGCAGACCGGTCACCATGACGAGGAGATTGGGTTCGTTAGTGAAGGCGTTGAGGGAGCCAGCAATCACACTGAAGACGGCGTAGATGAAGAGACCAAAGGCGGAGACGCGGAGTAGGATGTCGTTAAGATCGCTCTGTTCTTCAGCCTTGAACTTGAGGCCCTGCACGCGGATGAAGCCCACGATGATGGCGATTATGGAGAGCGCCATGAGCACGCAGTGGGAGACATCGGCTAGATATATGGCGAGGAGACCGAAATCGGGGTGATGGATGAGGACGAAGAAGAGGATAAGGCAGATGAGCGAGCCGACGAGGAGAAGGAGACCGAAGAAGAGACCCTTGCTGGCGCCTACACAGTCAACGCGGCCGTTACCTAGAAATTTTAATCGATTAGAGTCTGCACGAGAGATTGGTGGAGGAGGAGAAGGTTTGAGTTCGGATTGAATGAAGAGGTGTATGGCATGGGCGGGATGTTTAGAGCTCTCAAAAGGGGTTGGTTCAGGAAAGAACGAGAAGTTGATAGATTTAGGTGAAAGTTGGGAGAAGTTCCGGCGCTGCAGAAGTTGGGAAGTTTTAAGTAAGAAGGAACGGGTTTGGATCAGGACGGTTCTACTCTATCTTCTAGCTTCCTACTGAATCGTTCTAGTTAGGATTCATTGTTAGGACCTGTCGTAGTAACATTTTCCTAACTTCTCTATGTTTGTTAGCATCAGCAAAGCTTTAATATTATATCGTGCAAATGCAACTGTTAATTGAAATTCGATTAGGTTCATTCAGAAAAACTCTTTTTTCCTTAACTAAATATTTAATTTGAATCTTTCAAATAAATTATTCAGGTAAGGTTATTCAAAACTATGTTAAAGTTATTGTTTTAGCGTTAAACGAGTATTGAAAACAGTAATATTGAAGAATTAAAAAAATGTGCTCAAGCTAGCTATTTTCACGCGCATTCTTATAAAAATGTAACTTTGAAGCAGAAAAGTTTCCAATCAATCTTGACTTAACTCTATCATTCATTTTCCAAATCGTAACAACTTCACCTATTCCATGTCCTACCTATACTCGCACCTCCTCCTCCATTTCTGTTCCCCAACCAATATCCCCAATAATAACCAACGCACTCACAATTACACGAACCTGCATGGGCCAGAGCCACAGCTCTGCGCGACAGCATGGCCTCCAATCTACGCTCCAGATCAGCTTCCACCTGGTGAGGCCAGCGTGGATGGCGTCCAATATGTTTCCACATAACGTAAATCACAGCAGCCCCAATCAAGCTGTACTCAATGATGAATGGGAATAAATACGGTGCCGCGTCCTTCACGATGGTACCCATAATGTTGACCCTTCCGCAAGAGTTGGTAACTCGTCCTTCCTCTGTGGCGAACAGTGCTTCAGCGAACGCATTCATCGCCGAACCAACTGGCCACTCGCTCGTTCCATTTGTACCAGTTTGGTTTCCGATGTCCAGCATTTGCAGGATTCCACCTGTTTTAGCTTCGCCAAGGCTCTGTTCAAACATGTTGGAGATGGTGGACGGAACGGTGGCGACTGCCGCGGCGGCTGATGCCGAGGTAGCAGTACTGGCGGTGTTAGTGCTCGATGAAGTGAACACATCGCTAATGGTCGTGCTGATGTTACGTACAGGCATTAATGAGCTCAAGAAGGTCTTCATGGTGGTCGATGGAGTAGTGTGCTCAGTAGTTGGGCTGGTGAACGTGGTCGTCGATGGGGTTGTGGTTGTCGTAGTGGTCCAAGTGGCAGTTGAGGAAGGTTGTGGAGTCGTTACTGCTCGCGCAACAGCACGAGCAGTAGTGCGCATCATGCGACTCATCGATTCGACCATTGCAGGGGCGGCAGTGGTTGGTACAGACATGGTGCCGTCGAGGTTTCGCACGTGAGAGACGTAAGCGGGAGCCTCTCGTAGCTGTGCCATGTCGCGGGGTTCATTACCGAGAATCGCACCAGCGTTGCGGATGGTATGTTGCTTGATCATTTCTGGAAGCATCGAACGTGGTTAGAGGCTTGCGTTGGTGAGAATTTTTTTAAGCAGAAAGATATTGTGGCTGAATTATGATCGATTAAAGAGATAGAGACAGAAGAGCACATTGAAGTAACAGCTAATATTGTCGGAGGTTGGATTTTGGACTCACCGGACTCACCTAAAATTCCAACCTCTTCGAAGCCCATGCGCTGGTGGTACTGTGTGATTTCCTTGAGGACTTCGAGGACGAGCGTTCGAATCCAAACGCAAAGGTTGGTAGCGACCACGTGCATCAGTCCGAATCTTGCGATAACTTTGAAACGATGGATGTTCAACTGAAAGTATAATTATGAGTGTCATTTATTTCGAGGGATTCAAGGCCGCTGGGTAGAAAGAATAGTAGGACACGGGAAACACTTACTCTCGAATTCATGAAAATGAAGTACATCTGCATGAAAGTGAAGATCAGCTGGAGAACTGGGTTAACGCCTTGAAGAATTTGAAAGCACGGAGAGAAGGGCGGCACTTCGAAAAAGACACCGAACTCCAAGCCGTTGTAAACCATAGTGCCCAAACCGAAAGCTGCGAGGAAAGATAAGAGTTAGGCATTAGTCTCAGATGAAGAGTTGAGCTAACATCGTTGCAACAGTCTGTTAATAATGGGATGTTGACTTAGTTACCAATGGCACCGATTCTGAGGAAGAAGCTACCATGACTCTGATCGTTCTGCGTCGTTTTTCGTTTTCGTAGAACCCGTGTCGCCACACCTGCTTCCACATCAGTTGCATCCTGAAATATTAGCGACGTCGTGATTCTTGTTGCTTTATTCCAATGTGAAGCGAACTTTAATTAAAGAGAAAGATAAGTGTTGCTCTTTTATTTGATCGCTATTTTCGCCCGAACGGGGTGAACCGTATTTAGAAATCTCCGCTGTAATGCAAAATAAGGCCATTGTCTCCGGTCGCCCTATATTCGCCGCTTTCAACATGCCTGTTTTTTGCTCGGCATTTTCGCAAAAAGCTGAGCACAGTGAGCAGAAATGAAAAAAGGTACCAATAGAATAAAAAGATGGCAAAATCGTGGTCAAATCCTCGCCGCTATTGTAAGCGATATTTGCTTTTTATATTAAGTGCTTTGATTTGATGGTAAATATTTTCTCAGTGCTAAGCTTGAATTTGGCGTTACACGGTCCAGTGCTACGATATTTGCGTCACATTTTTTAATTGAACTTGATTGTATCAACAAGATCTTAAAATACCCGGGATATCACACGCGCGATTCAGTCTCGGCTTTTGTATACACGATTTGTAAATCAACAGATTGTTGCTGTAATAAAAAACGATCGTAAAACAGATCGGATCGCAATATTCTTGTGGACTATAAACGATTTTTACGGTTGGTGTTCGCGTTAGAAAGTGATATCGACGGATTTTGGCGGTCGGATTTGGGTGAATCGATGGGAGTTGTTCAAGTAAGAAGGTCAAATTAGAGCGATGAAATGGAAATCATTGAGCCAAAATGGTTGACAGAAGTTGTTAAAATGGAAATGATCAATTACTGACAGGTCGTTAATTAAATGATTGGAATCCAAATGACTGAGCAAAGATGTCTAAATTTACGTCATTAGCCAAAGCAAAGAAATAACGAAAATAAAATCAGTTACGAACTGAAAAAATGTTTCAACATTTTCTAACTGGATAACTTAAAATGGATAACATGAATGTGATAATCGAGTGCGTAACTGGAACGCACCTGGAATTCCTTTTTGCTCTTTGGGGTCTTTTCCTCCTTCTTATCCTTTTTGTCCTTCTTCTTGGTCTTATCTTTGGGCTCTTTCGGCGGTTTTGGTGGCCGCGGTGGTGGCGGCGGTGTGTCGGTGCCTCTCGAGCAGCACGCGCTTTCTTGTAGCAAGAAACAAAATACGTACAAAAGGAACAGAATACTGGCTCCGTATAAGTACGTGAAGAAACCCTCGTAGTAGTAAAGTGGCAGTCTGTGAGTGACCACTTCACTTATCACGTAAGCAATGCACACGACCACCAGTAGCTTTGCGTATATGAAGCTCATAATAATGAAGAGGGAAGTCCTAGGAAAGAATAAAGTAAACAAAGCGTTAAACAATCGCTCAGATGTCGACGATGACTTTACTGTAAAATGGGGCTACAATTTTGTGAACCATCCGGCATCGAACGTTAAAAAGGAGGTTTTGGGCGGGCAAGGTATTGTTTCACTGTTTAGCGATGCTCGAGGCGTTTTTGCGCTGTTTCGTAATCAAGCTGCTCTCGAATTAATTTCACGGGAAAAATATTCCAGGCTTGATTAGGAGTGAAATTAGACGCGTCCACGGCAGTGCAGTTTTTATGGAGTTGGTAAGTAACCCTATTGGGGATATCGATTTTGAGTAAACATTCGGAATGTGCATTTACAGGATTGCTGGCATACTTTCAAAGTCTCTCGAAGATTTTTTACTTCATTTAGACTGGAATTTTTTTCCCTTGAATTGTAACTATAATTGTGAAATGTCAATTTTGGTCTAAACTTGTACTACTTCTAAAGGCTCTTACCGTTTCTTTTGGGACATTCTAACTCTACTGTTCCTTTTCTTGTGGATATTATTATCGTTTCCGTCGATAAATGGAATAACCTCTACCTCCATTTTCGTTTAGACGTTCAGAAAGTTTCTTAAGGGCTAAGTTTCAAGCGCTGAAAGTTCACAGTTTTTTGCTAACAAGTTGCTCGTTCGAAAACATTTTTCGATAACTTTGAGTGTAAAGCGAACAGAATGTTGTATCAAACTAAAATACTCTTTCAATCATTTACTACATTGTATTTCATTATGACTTCGATCATTTACGACAGTTTCAAAAAAAAAAAAAAATCATCATTTGTTTAATAATGAATTGATGATTTGTTTAATGATCGAAATTTCACCTTACTTCATAGTACTGTTTACAATTGAATCTTAAAACAGAATTAATAAACACCCGCAGTACTTCACAGTACACTGAACGAATTATTCGCTCAACGATAAAAGGAACTTGCAGCAAAAACGAACAAAATGCTATAGGTTATTTTCATCTTGGACGTGATTCTCTGTTAACGTTAAATAGACATTTGATTTACTGTGTACATACTCTCAAGACTGATTTTTAATATCAGTCCTTTTAATTGTAGAATATGATACAAATTACTTCATCATTTTCTGCGAAAAAGTAATCTAACTTTGTATTGCAAAATTTGTTTTTTTTTTTTCTTTCTAGCTTCATCTTAATAAAACCCAAAACGTTTGGACTTTTCACTCCGGAAGAAATCACTTGATATCTCAAGCGACTTCTCACCTCTCCAATCGGGAATCGATTTTCCGAAACGACCCCCTGCAATGGACTTGACCGATCACAATGAGCATTCTAAGGTGTCGCGCTCTACAGTGAAAACTCGCCCGTCGTTTTCTGTCGCCTTCAAAATTGCATTATCCCTAAAAGATCAAAGTTTAACGCGCAAATAGCAGCGCGAACGTGCGTCTTAACAACACTCGCGGGGTTGCTCGCAGCACGGGCTTTTAAGCAAAATAGGAGAGGGAGGAACGAGCGCTCGCGTCTACGGGTTTTCTGCGACGCATGGTGGATCTTTGTCAACAAGGGTTTAACCACTCGTTGTCCGTGTGGCGGTTGACAGGGGACCGGCGCAGACTTTATTGTGTCGCACACGAGCCCGACCCACTCTACGCTTTTTTGTGCCCGCTGATTGATAAGGACCGATGAAACAAAAGTCTTCATGCATCAGCCGCCGTTAATTATTTCGCCGTACGCCCACTTCAAGGGCATTTTCAATGTGGTTTTACCTTGAGCAGTCGAAGGAAACGAGACGCGCAAATGGGACTGCGACAAATTCACGGTTCAAGAAGTAATTTTGTTGACTTATAATTTCCTGTCGATTTTAAATTATTATAAAACAAACTAAAAAAATGTATTCATGTCGACAATTTCTCAGAATTGATCTGCCCTACTGGTAAAAGAATAGTATTTTCGAAAGTATGTTAGCAAAATTCTTTTCTCCTTAATCCATTATTTAAATTTGCCGCCAGCTGAAGCTCAATCAAAATTCCTCTTTGGATTGACTCGAACCCTAAAGGATCAAATGTCTGCGTCATTCTTTCTCCTTGCAGTCGTTCAAACAACTTCTTACAGTGATAAAACGCGTCGTCGATCTTGCTTTCGATGCCGTTCGGCTGACCCAAATGCATCGGACAGTCGAGGTTCGGAACAATGACACAAAACTCGTCGCAGATAATATTCCGCACGTAAATTCGTCTCACTAAATTATTGATCAGTAAACGTGCTTACGTAATCATAACTGTACACGCAATAACTGCGTCAGCTGATTAATTATTATACCTATTAATTACTGGAACCCGATATTCGAACCACCATTACGGCCCCGTCGCAACCATTAATCGCGACTTCGTCGAGTCCGAAGATTGCAAGTTCTTTCCGACACTTTTATTGCCACTTTATCGAACTTCGGTATCAGATTTTTTTCCTTTCTCACGAATGCCGCCGTTTCGTGTTATCTTTCAGACTGAGCAATTTGTTTTGACAGAATAAAAAGTTTTTTTTGGCAGCAAAAAGTCATTACTGTCAATTTGTTGTTTAACAATTTCTCAAGGGAGACAAGAAAAAGCGGCTCCGTCAGCGTTTCACTTGATCACAAGTAGACGAGTGGAAACAGCAACGTACAGACTCCGTACAGTCCAGGTTGGTCGATATCACGAAGTACCTACTTTCGTTCCCCATTACAGCCTCACATGCTCGATTCGCATCTCTTTTCATACTCTTTACCTCGATGCTCGATCTTCTTTTACTCGACGTTAGATTCATTTATTTCGATAGGTTCGAAAAAATTCGATTTTTCTCTATTCAAAAGATCGATGTCTTTAATTTCAATTATCATTCAATTAAATTTTTGAAACTAATTTATTTTGGCTTGTTTACATTTTTAGCTAATTATTAAAATTCCCCTAATTTATTTTTAAACGGCATTAAACGATCATCTTGTGAATGCACTGTCCTTTGTTGAATAGCTGTTACTAGGGGCGCGCTTACGCGACATTTTTAAGGGGATGATTCCTATTAAAATAGCTTGAAAATGTTTTCATTCTCTTAATCAACACCGAATTACTTCTTAAAACTAGATACCGATCTCCAAAAAGAACTACAAGAAAAATGGACAATCCAAAAATACCTAACCGAAAATACAAACGTTCTGTAAATCACTTCACTTCCCTCATAATCACCGCTTCAAAATCTTCATACAACTGTCACGTCACCTTTTTCTTCAAAATTCGCAGAAAACGAAAGTGATTGAACACCTACAAATAATCATGTGTCTAGGTAAATTTATATATACACCCGAGCGAGCAACCTGTCATTACATTTTAGCGCGGGCGAGTATTCCGCGACACATGACATCATCGTCCACGCCCGGAGCAACAATAATTTCACGAATATCCGCACGCCATTGTGCGCCGTCGCTATTTTTAATGCACACGCCCGTCGCGACTAACGTCCGTCAAATGGCGCACTCGCTGTCTTCGCCGCTGCAAGTAGGAAGTAACGATGCTTCACTCGCGAGGGTTGCGTTGCAACTGTATGTTGAATGTGTTGGAGTCTGAGTAGTGCGAGGTCGCATCTACGTTACTACGTTCGAGAATGTAATTCGAGAAGACTGCAGGAGGCACACGAGTCACGCCAATATTGCCACGGCGTGCGCCGTTCCCGGCACGACACTTTTCATCGCACGTTGTCGCGTTTTCTCTCTCATCTTTCATCGAATCCAAATCATCCCTTATCCTCCTTCTTCGCGAAGATTCAACATCCGGTCGAGCATTTCGTCTAAAAATATCCTTCGTCGGATTATCCCTAAATTGAAATCCCTCGAATTCGATCCCGACATTTGGGCAATCGACATTTGCGCGCGACGCGAACATGAGTAACCGGCTAACGAAGCAGGCAGTCGTGAATAGAAACGCGACTTAAAAGTCAAGCCTCTTACCCTCCTTTCGTTTCTCGTCGGAGGACTCGTTTCGCGACTATTTTTTCGCGGCCGATTCCCAGCCTGCCTTCCAAATTCGTCGCTTCCACATTCCGTCCGCGAATTTCACCTCGCGTTCCGCCGCCCCATTTCTACGAGCACCCGACGATTGTTTACGTTAATGGCCGTCGAACCCGGTCACCCTTTGTTCCAGCAGATGCGCATTGTTATCTGACTTGTTGCTTTCATTTTCGGACTCGTGGCGTCATCAATCGCACGGCTGTTCCGCGATTTTGGGCGCGTGCCTACATTAGAAAAGCAACAGGACTTTCTTCGCTCAAGGGTATTCCCCGGAGAAATGCCGGCGCGCAAATGACGTGCCCGGAGTTGTTTGCGCTCGCGCACGGTGACGCCGGAAACGTTTTTCGATTACGTATTCATAAACGGGCGGAATTGCAGCGCGGCCGTTTCAATGGGAACAGCGCAGTTGAAATGCGAGTCTGTTATCCCAGCGCTTTCGTAGCGCAGCGAATGAAAAAGAGCGGACGTGCGCGCGCAAAAAGCGAACGGTCCGGAGGTTTTCAGGTCCGAGGGCGACCCTTTGAATCGTCGATCGAACCGTTATCGACCTTTCTTTATAATGCACCGAACTCTCGCCAAATTCGTCGGACAAACACCTGACGTTGACCGAGTCGATACTTTTTCTAAATTAACGGGTCAGCGATCGAGTATGGCGACCAAGGTAGCGAAATTCGCTAGCGAAAGTTCGCGGACATTTTTCCAACGTTTGCAAGTAGACGTTAGAAAGCGAGGGTACGAGTCGTTTCAATTAGCTCATTAATTCGTATTTCTCCGCGCTACAATGGAGTGGACAAAAATAGACGCTTTGTGGCGTTCTACCGACCGGAATCTTCAAAATTGAGGCGACGAACAGGTCGATTTTTTTCAAAGGAAAACAGCGGCAAATTTTAATGAAGCCTATTTTATGAGCCGAAAGTTTTTTCTAAGTTTTCACGGTAAACTTGATTCGAGTTTGATTTATTTTATAACAATGCTTTGAGATTAGTCAATACTTTGAAAGCTGACGGCTAAAGACATGGTCTCAAGTTTTGATAACCTTTACCTCTGCGTAAGATTCAAAAGCAATATTATTGAATTGCGTCGGCAGAAACTGTGCCCGCTATAATTGCGACTTATACATTACTTCGGCAAGTTGATGCAAAGACATACGCCCCGATCTAAAACGTCCCGAGTGCGCGACCCAGATAAATTTTAGTATGTACACTTGATAACGAAGCAAGAGCTCCTAAGAAGTTCCGTACGTGATACAACGCTCAACAAGCTTTTTCTTTGCGAAAAACTCGCCCCTCGTTATCGATCAAGCCGATCAGACAAATTAATAAGGATTTGTCCGTCGTTAAATCCTTCGGTTTCAATCAAACGAAAGACCACCTTTACGACGTTAATCATAACCGAACAGTATATCCAATTGCGGCAGCGATTCGCATCAATCATGTTTATCGTTCCTATATGAAAACTAAGTTTGCTCAACCTGACATAACCACTTCAATAGCGTATCTCGCGGACGTGTAACACATCATGCGTGTAAATGTGCCTCTGACATTGATAAATGTGTCAACTGAGCTATCGGTAATTTAACGTTAAACCGCGTCGAATAACAATTAACAACTTTGCTGTTAGCACAGTTAACATTGTACACGAGTCTGACAGTTCGACACAAGTTGTAATCCGGCCTCGGCGAAATCACTTTTTCACTGTTCAGTTCAGCTCTAACTTCCCCGCGGATTAGCAAATCCAGATAAATGAAAGTAGATCGGTCCAAGTAGATTGTGGCTGACCCTAACCTGACTCTTATTTCCTGCATTCCGATTCCCACTCAGACATGCGGAAATCGGAATGCCCGATATTCAAATAGAATTCCTATATTCCATGGTCGAATTCAATTGACGGTGCGCTGACATTTTTCAGCCTACACGACGATCGACCAATGTACGATCGCGATTGCAGCGTCGAATGCGCGCATCGATATTCCGCTTTGCCAGAGCGGAGGAATTCGGGTTGCGCTCGTGTGACGTCGCGTCGAATGCCAGATCGAAAAAAGCGCGATCGACGTTTTACGCGAAGGTTCAGTGCACCGACTCCGGTAATTGCATTATTTTGGGGTGCTCCGCCGCCCAAACCCCTACCTTGTCTAGGAAGTCTGTAGCGGGCGGCGGCGCAGGCGGGGGTGGCGAGTCCACCCTCGCCAGACAGTCCGTGCCTCGAAAACAGCCCGAGGAGAAATCAAATTTGCCGCCCGAAAAAGTGGTGATTTGTCAAGCGTCGATTAATTCCAATTTTGCGCGCGGATCAATCAGTTTTCTTGCACTTCAATTTACAAATTGAAGCTTCGCTCGACATTTCTCGTAACAACATCTCCTGTTTGCCGGATCAGCGCTATCGCAGTTATGGTTTTAATCGAACTAACACATTCCAGAGCACTTCCGTTATGAAAAAGGAAGGTTAACGTGGTGTATGTCGTCGAGTCGACTATTTTAGAATCAATGATTCTCTTCTAATTTAAAAAGCTTGTATGATAAATAAATAATGACTTCCACAACATTAATAATACTAGTCGGATTGCGCCTACTCGCGAAAATGCATTCACCCTGGTCGCGAACAAAGGAGGGGGTGGGGCCGGGTGGGGAAGGTGGCGCGCCAGTCGGGGCTGC
>JABFPB010001415.1:0-25443 GCA_022817645.1 Ceratoteleas bidentatus | reverse complement strand
ACACTTTTACACCAACCGGTGGAGTGTTTTTTTAGCAGTATTCACAAACGATTCGAAGAATTGTCGAGAAATAGTTGATTTTTTTCGCCAAGACAAAAATTGATAGTATAATAATATGTCCCTTGTTGAAATGGAAACTTGACATTGTTTCAGAGTTATTCAGACTTTTTCGTACTTCTTCGGACTTATTTTTTTACCTACGTACAGAAAACATACACTCTTAAAAATACCTTCAAGTTTCCTATTGTTACGATAGGAGTCAAGCTGTTACAGAATCAAAACTGATTGACCCCAACAATATATCGTTCTCGCAAAAAGAATCTGTTTGTGGCAAACAAAACATATTTAAGAGTTTAGAATCATTATGAATATAGAATCAGTTGTTAGAAACAGTCTGAAAAAATCTGAAATGATATGAAAGTGTCAAAATTGGGATCTTTCAGACATTTTTGCAGGCTTTAATTTCCAACTTTATCAGACATTTTCAGAGTTTTCATTTTTACAACAGGTCGTTGTTAGTTCGAAAAATGCTTAAATTAAATAAATTTTCTTCTTTCGACGAGCCTTTTTTCAGTGTACCTATAGCATTATCTAAATATACTTTTTCAGATAATTCATTAAGGAGGTTTTGGCACGATCATCAGAATAATGAGAATTTGTTAAAAAATATATGGTGTAGAGCAACAAATTTCACATGGAAATACCAAAATAAAATAAAATTTACACGGTAGATGTCTAGAAAAAAATTCAGAGATGACAAAAAATAAATGGGGCTTATGAAATTTCATTGATTTTAACCAATTAAAGAATGTTCCAATGATTTGAATTGAGTGCGAGTATGAATAAAAATTCCTGGAAAATTTAAGAAACTATATTTACATTAAGATTAACAATTTAGTTTTTTATAAATTATTGCAAATAAAGCGGAATAAATTGAATCTCAGACATATTATTCTTTGAATGTTTCTTGATTTTTCTACGATATCTAAACAAAATTGTCATTTTCAGAACATATGTTTACCGATTTGTTAATCTTTCTTTAAACAAAAAAGTTTAAATTATACTGACATTATTTTTCTCGATATTCTGTCTGGATTATAATATATTTTGCCTACGTTTTGTTTATGCGTGGGCCTATGACAAAAATAACAAAATTTGCGTCCACGCAAAATTACAGTGTTTTTCTTTTTCGTGCCGGAACCTCCTTAATTTTCTCGATATTCTGTGTCTGGATTATAACACATTTTGCCTATGTTTTGTCTATGTCCGGGCCTATGACAAAAATAATAAAATTCGTGTCCACGCAAAATTTCAGTGTTTTTTTTTGTTTTTTTCGTGCCGGAACCTCCTTTTAACAAATTTCGTTCGTTAACCCGGTCGCCAACACAACGTGTCGCAGACGCTTCGTCCGGACGTCCGCAGCGTCATAACGAAGATACGAGTCGGTGACAGTCATAAGCACGAGTGGCGCATCAATCTGCAAAAACGACGACAGTGAATGCTCGTCAAAAGGACGGAAACTGCGGATCTCGCGCGATAATGCGCGAGCATCGATTAACTCGGCGCGCGCTGTCACGGCGTAGACGCCTCGTGTGCGGTGTTTTTTGATACCGCGGCGTGTGTGTTTCCCGTCGAATTAATTAAGGAGCAGACGCGAATGCGTACCGCGTAATTTATAATCGCTATCAATTTGCGCCGGCTGGAAAGTTCGTTCGTCCGTCATCTTAATGGCCTTTTTGCATTGATTTCGCGAGGAGCCAGGTTCCCCGTGTGAGAACGAAGTGCGAAAAAAGTTTCGGCATTCGCGGATTAGTTTGCGGTTGCCGAGAACTGGTGCCGTAAGTCAGTTCGTTTAGTTTCTTTTGATGTTGACAAAGTTTGGTCCGTCGAAAATAAATTTCGGTGATTGCGTTAACGGATTCGCGTGTGACTGAGCGTTTTCGACTCATTTGGCTGAAATAATGTTTTATGGGATGTTAGCGGGATTGTGTTTTAAATGGGAGATTTAAATTACAAGGCATGTTGTTGTGTAATTGGAAATAAAGTTATGTAATGTGTTGTGTTTAAACGGAAAACTGTTAAGATTGAGACCTTTGGGATGTGGTAGTTTTGAAAACGAATTACAAGAGCAGAATTGCTGAGAACAGACTACCTGTTCTTAAGTAGAGATTTTCTTGTAGGATGGATTTTCTCGTTTATACACTCTTAAAACAGTCTATTTACCATGACAAGAATCCTTTCATGATAAAAGGATTTTCCATTCAATATTTGCACAAGAGGAAAAATCTTTTGATTATGAATAGAAATCTATTCATAAAGCAACGAATATTTTCATAATGGTACAACTGAAATGACCATTTCTTAGAGTGTATATAGATTTCATTTATTTATATTGTAAAGATTGTTTATTATTTTCAGAGAAAAGTCTGAAAATCTCTGAAAACTTCTGAAAAAATTGGTACTGTTCTAGTTTTTTCAAAATGTTTCAGATTTTCAGAGATCTTCAGAATTTTCTCTGACAATCTCTCCTAAAAACTCTGACTGTTCCAAATTTCAGAGGTTTTCAGAGATTTTCAGAAGTATTCAGAGATTTTTAAAAGTTTTCAGAGATTTTCAGAGATTTTATTTCTATAAAGGTTATTAGATAATTACATCCACGGAACCATACCTGAATCGGTGGATTTAGATTCACACTCATTCATATGTGAACGACTGACCATAATTTATACTGCCGTAAAAATTAAAAAGACCCTTATCTAGACAGGATTCTCGTTGTACTTACGGTCTTTTTACTTTGGACGGCAGTATAGATCTAGCTAACATCAAAATATATCATGATTCATATCACTTGTCAGATCCCATATGTCACTGCTCCCAATTTGAGCCAAATCCCATGATTCAATCAATTACACCTAAACCTAATTTCATGATCCAACGATCCTCAATGACCATACCCCATCTCCTCCCTAGATCTCGCTCACCCAATCGTCAATTCTCATTTACATCCAACTCAGCCCAAACCACACCACAACCTCACCACACCCCACCTTCTCTCAACCCCTCTACATCCCACCCACCCACCCCTCTCGCCCAAACTACAAAAAACCCCAAAACAAATCCGTGCGCAAACTATCCAGCCCGTCCCAGCCCCGAAATTCGCCGCCGTGCAACTTTCCGTCGCATCAAATTCTAATGGCCCGAACTATCGGACAAATTTCGCGCGCAGATGCGCGCCCGTGTGGGTGCCACAAAGACGTGCGGTCGCGCTTTATTCGTCGCACATACGGATCGGCGGATCGCCAAGGGTGAGCCGGGGAGTTAAATACCGAGGGCACGAGTGTCATTCCACTTTGCTACGTATGCGCGAGCCGCGGGGGGCGCGGCGTTGAAGGCCGGGTGGTGGCGGGGCGAGGGGTGGGGCGAGGGGCGGAATGGCGGTGGTGTCGGGCCAAGTGGTGTTGGTGAGTCGGAGGATTTGCGAGACGTCACGGCGAAAATACGCGCAATTGAACTTTTCAACCCCTCGTGCCAAGCGGCCGCCCTTCGTTCGAAACCCCCCTCCCACCCCGTGTTCCCCGTGCCACCACTGCTTCCCGCACCGCCGCATCCGCCCCGGTCTTTTTTGTCCCGGCACCCTTGTTCGCGCTGTCCCGCTCCGTCGCAGTCGCCGCCGGCGCGACGACCTCCCCCCCTACCCTCGTACTACTGCGTCGAACCCCCATACCCCCTTACTACTGCGTCGAACCCTCCTACCCCCTTACTACTGCGTCGCAACCCCATCCGGACGAGGGACGCACCCCGACATCTAAACATTTCTATCGCTTTGACAAAACAATTTGTTAATGCACGAGCTGCGGGAGAAAAATGGTTCGGTCGGCGGCGAAATTTGGCGCAAGTTCCCGGGGGTCGGGGGTTATGGGGAGGACGGATGGAGTTGCGGGGCGGGCTCGGTGTGTTTTCTTCTAATTTTCTTGGTAATCCGTTTTAAGTTGCGCGCGCACCGGTGGGGGTAATTGAAAATTTGATACCGCGAGGAGCAAGTTCGGTTTGTTTTCGTTCAGTTCGAGCCGCGAGAGAGTTTTTAATAAATGCGCGGGGTCTGTTTGAACTGACGGGGAGAAGTTTGCGAGGCTGAGCATGTGCCTGCTGGAAAGCGTCTCGCGTTTTGAAGAAACTTTTTCGTGTTGGGGATCTGGATGGAGTTAAGACTGAGGCTTTTGGGAAAGAGGATCTGGCTAGAATGTTCTGGGGTTGATCGTTTAGAAGATGTGGGATAGATCGGGTTCTGGTGTAACGAGTATTTTGTCAGATCCGAGACATTACCCTTACCGAAAAATGCTGAAGGGAATTACAAGAAAAGTCCTTTGGTGACTTCAAGTAATTATTGATGGTGACTACAAAGTTAGCCGCATAATTGTTTAAAACAATAGTTACTATAACTATCTAGTTACCGATCTAGTTACCAATTCTGCGTCTTTCATCGTAAGATTTCAAAATGTATAGTTACAAATATAAGTAACTATAGTAACCACTGTATCTTTAAAATGAAGTTACTATAAGTCTTTTATGTATTAACTACAGAATCTTGTCAAAGGTAACTTTAACCTATTATTACTGCAATTCTTCAATTTTTCTCCTGTGTTTACAATTACATTGTAGTTATTTCTGCTGGAGTTACTATAGAGATCCTTACAGTAACTTCTGAATCTTCTGCAGTAGCCACTTAATTTTTTAAGTATCTTTAAAAAGTTCTGTAAAATGTTTCCATAAGGATAGGCTCTAAGAGAACAAGATTTTAGAGAATGCTTTAATTTGAATATCAATTCAATTGATATTAAAAATCGTTAGGAAGATCTGATTCAGATTTCAGATCAGTCCCTAGAGTCAGAAATATGTCGAAAGTGCAAAAGGGAGTACGAAATCTAATGTAATTGCAAACCAGAATATCAGACGAATAGTATACTTGACAGAATGGTCTAATCTTGCTATTATGTCTTCAGATCTGACCTTGATCTTTTAGAGACAAAGCCAATCATGCAAATCGATGCTAAAACCTAATTCAGATTTCACTTAAGTCCTCTAAATGTGAGATAAAAAATGTTTAACATGCATCAAAACCTGCATTTATCTTTTTCGCTATGTTAGATCTTCCGTAACGAAACCCAAATATGCAAATCGTTAACCGGATTTGCGTCAAATCCTACTAAACCAGTCTTTTTCCAACCCGAAACCCGGAAAAAACCTCGACCATACACAAACCAGCATCAGATCCTGCAAGATTGAAAATCACACGGAAACACGCAAAAAGACGCGTCGACGCGTCACATCTATTTTCGTTGTGACAACGTTTTCCTTTCCCGAAAAATATGACTTTCATAGCGGCGAGAAAAAAGCTGTGTACAAAGCCCGAACGCCCGGATCGTCGCAAATCCACGCGGTAACACCGTCCGGTTCTATAAGCGTCTTTCGAAATGCCGAAACTCGCTGGTGCCTCGCTTTTCAAACGATGACTTTCGGTGTAGTTAGGATTAGAGGTTTTGTTCTGTTGTTAACTGATGGCGGATGCCGGTAAGGTGTGTCAAGGCGGAATTGCGGCTTCGGCCCGGGATGAAATAAATCGCTCCCGCGGGACGGATAGATAAAGGATCGGTACACACTGCGGAACTGGATGAAACGTTTTTAGGTATCGGGAGCTCGGGGAGACTTTCCACCCCGGGGGGGGGGGGTGTGAAGAGGTACAGTTTTTGCCTATATCGGGCGCGCAACCGTTGCGGCGTCGGCCGACGGTTTTGGAAATAATGGCTCGGGCTAATAGAGGATGATTGAAACGCCGGCAAGTCAACCCGGAGACGCAGCGCGCGCGGGTTTCGACAGACGCCAGACTGACGGAAAAATGGCGATGTAATTGGAATTGCTTTTTGATCGGGCCTTTTTCACCCCCGGCGTCACTCGGTGGAAATGAGGCAAACGTTGCAGCGACGTGAGATTGGCTTGATGAAATATGGCGGAGTGATAGTTTTAATCAAGTCTTTGTCGAATGTATTGTTTTCGCGGAAGGGTGACGAGATTTCGCGGGAGATCTGATGTCAGATCTTATAAATATTTATTGTGTTGTTTATTTCTTTGTAATTGATTTCTCGAATCGATTGCAGATCAGATCAGATCTTCATTTAGAGTAAAAGTTGAAAATATTTTTTATTACATAGAATAGCAACCATTTCGTTAGTAGTTTGCCATATTCTATCAACATTTTTTGCGGGATATTTTTATCGTAATCAGATTTTGCCTGGGATGTTACTTTAGAGCGCAGATTATTATTTGTATTCTAACCTCTTCTCTCATTTAAAA
The DNA here is from genome assembly GCA_022817645.1 of Ceratoteleas bidentatus. Classification (NCBI taxonomy): domain Eukaryota; kingdom Metazoa; phylum Arthropoda; class Insecta; order Hymenoptera; family Scelionidae; genus Ceratoteleas; species Ceratoteleas bidentatus. The sequence continues at coordinate 19,095 of JABFPB010001415.1, read as the reverse complement.
TTTGAATTAATATGGCTAGTATTTTATAATCACTTCCCGCGTGAAAAAAATGAGTATGGCAACGGTATGACAACAGTAAGGCAACAATATGGCAACGGTATGACAACAGTATGGCAACAATATGGCAACAGTGTGGCAACAGTACGGCAACAATGTGGCAACGGTACGGCAATAGTGTGGCAACAATATGGCAACAATATGGCAACGGTATGGCAACAGTATGGCAACAGTATGGCAACAGTATGGCAACGGTACGGCAACAGTGTGGCAACAGTATGGCTACAATATGGCAACGGTACGGCAACAGTGTAGCAATAGTATGGCAACAGAATGGCAATAGTATGACAACAGTATAGCAACAATATTGCTCGTGATCATGATCCAATTTTCTGGCGTATTAAATTTTAGGTGAGACGTATTAATGTCTCAAGATCAGATCTTGCGAGATATGTAATACCTGATACCAGATCATATTTAATTGATCTCTTTTACACAAATCAAATCCACTGTAGGCAATAAATTTTAATTTTCCTATCTCGGCCAAAGCCTGCATGAGAATTCAACTCAATCCTCAAATCTCTATCCAGCCTCTCCAGTCTCCAAATCACTTTCCTCCTCTCTCCCTTATCCCTCAAACCAACTTCCCATTTTCAAATCGCAAATCGCCTTGTCCCCAGCAGCTAAACAAGCCATCAAAACGTCTCCGTCGAAAAGTCGTTCGAAAATAGTCGGACGTGGGTCGCTCGTTTCGCCGTCGATAAGGAATTGATTCGATTAGCCCGCCGCGAGTGATCAACCGAACTGCGAAACGATAATTACCGGGAAAAGTCGATTAAAGTCCGTGCGGGATAACGCGATTAGGGCTCGTCGGCGTCCCGCTCGTTTCGCCGCGGGACGGTTTACGGCAAGTGGCGCGCGCGCGCGCCCGAGCGGCGTCTTTTTTGCCCCGGCCGAGCCGACAAATTTCCGTCGCCCGTGCATATGGTCGCAAGCTGACGTGGAATGATATAAAGGTCGCCCGGCGATGCAATTTACCTCCGCGACGGAGCCCCGAGCTCGGGCGCGAGTGCGCAGATGAGAAAGTGGCAATATGCCGCGCGAACGTGCTGATATTCCGTCGACGTCGTACCTGTGTCAGGTGAAAATTTGAATATTGATGTTCGTTGCCGGCGCGCAGGCGGCAATCCAATTATACCGAAAATACCGAACTTTCCTTTCGCGCGCGCTCTTTCTTTGTCGCCTTTTTTCCGCGCCGCGCAATTAGTGGCGATTGTTCGACCGACTTTATTCCGATCGCGAACCCGCGAGGATCACTTTTGCGGGCGAGATTTGTTGTGGCGTTTTTTTGGCGCATTTTTTTGTGGGTGGCAGGAACGGGAGGTGACGTGGAAAAAGGAGGTCGATTCGTTAATGTTTGATGTTGTTTAATTTTGGGAGCGCAAAAAGGGCGAATGGGAGTTTCAAGGAAACTGGAGAGTAATGAATAACGCGGACGTTTTTATTAGTTATCGCAAGAAGCGAGGGAATAATTTTTTGTGCCGTTAGTGGTAGAAAAGTGGGGGTGGATAAAGAATGCAACATGGTATGGACGTGGAATGAGTATTGTGGGAAGAAGTAATTGTGTGTGGGGGTAGAATTTGGAAAACGATAATTTTTTTACAATCGTCCAAAATTTAAGCGGCTTGTTAGATGCACCCAGAAAAATAGACTGTTAAAATACAGTCTAGACTGTAAAAGTTACAGTCTAGACTATACAGTCAGATTCCACAATATTAGACTGTTAGATTTGCAGTCTAGACTGCAACTTTTACAGTGCCCGACTGTAATAGTTATCATGTTGACTAAACGTAAAGAAATACCGAACAGAAAGAACAAATAACGATACGAGTTGTCAGGTATGAGAATTATTATTTGTTTTATTTGTGTAATGCCGAGTTTCAGGTTAGAATCATATTTATCCGTCATCTGATTCATTTTGTAAGCGAATTTTTAAACGATTCTTGATTGAAACTGAATTAAATCAAGTTGAATAATTTTTTCAATATGGCAAAGAAAGAGGTTATGTTTCTCGCTAAACAATAAAATTACAATTTCGATCAAAAGATGTTATAATATTTTTAATGTCGAATTGTTTCTAGTCCATTATCACACGTGCCTTTTTAAGTACTGTTTTCAAATAATTCCATGTTTACAGTGTAAGATAGTAATTTCTGCAATTGTAGACTGTAATTTTTAAAGTCTGACTGTGAAATTATGTTACTGTCTTGGACTATACAGTTTGACAGCCTAGAACTGTCAATTCTACAGTCATGTCTGTAACTTTTACAGTCTCTACTGTACATTTTACAGTCTATTTCTTTGGGTGTGAAATAATCGGGACTTTAAAAGTATCCTACTAACAACAGTGTTACTCTGTAATAGAGAACGATCCTGTTTTTCTCAAACCAGTTTTCATTCTCTCACAGAACGAATTTTTTTGCGACGAAATAAGACTTATTTTAAGACTAGGATCAACATTTTCATTTCACATTGTTGAAAATGTGATCCGCAGTATAAGAAAAAATTGTTATACTTATTTATACTTATATTGTGCTTGTTTTTGGTTAAGTTTGTGAAGAAAAATATTGTTTTGATAATGTATCAAAATCTGGGATGCATATCTCTGCATCATAACTCGAAATAAGTCGTAAAACAATCACACCCGCGCTGAAAAGAGATATTCGCAAAATATACATAGACATATGCATATTTATATTGAGATAAACATATACTATAATATAAGTTTTTCCCAATTATATTTTTAGTAGTTTTTTTTAAACATTTTGTTTATGTTCATCGGATATAAATGATTATATACACGAACATAATCTTAAATATATGTAAAATATATTTTTACTTACGTTTTACTAATATTTTTTAAATATAAGTAAAACGTATATATTCCAAACTGTATACACTATACAATTATAATTTTGTGGCAAAGCGTTATATATTTCAACAATTATTTTATAAATATATCATTTCCGTGTTTTAATTATTTCAAACATGTTCACCTAAATTGCGATAGGTCAGTAAAAATCACTTGCGATTTCACCGTTTCTGACCACCGAGCGTGAAAATCCGAAAAACTTGACCAACGCCCGAGGAAACCCGAGCACTGCGCATTTCCAAAAACAATAATTACGCGTTCGGTGCGGTCCGCGATGAATAATCCACCGCGCAACCGTCAGTTTAGAGACAATCGAATCGTTGGCCAAAAACACGCGCCCGATAATATATCATAATTGTGTAATCCGCGGAACAATTATAAGCGCGGCGACTCGTTCATTATTCAGACCCGAAACGTAGTTTTTGTTACAAATGCGCGGCACATCATAATCGCGGCGCCGCGTCAAATTATTCCCGGGGCGTCATTCCCCATTGATTACCTTCAAATTTTTATTCCGCGCCGGTTTAATGCCGCGCCGGTTTAATGCCGCGCCGGAAATGGGTTTTCGCGGGGCGAATTTCGATTCGGCGTTTGCGCGCGCGCGACCCAGTCCGCGCGAGAAAGTAATCAAAATATCACATGACACGCCGAAATTTAATCAAAACTAATAAACTGGCGGCGAAAAAAGTGCACGCGCAAATTGAAACGTCACGCAAACCGAACGCACAAAAATGCGCGGTCGAAAAAAAAAAAAAATTGCGAGAGCGAAACGGGACGGAGATGAAAAAAAGGAACGCGTAATCTGATCGTGTAAATTCAAATGATCCTTAATTCAATTGTATCGGGAGGGCGCATTCACGTGCGTGTTCATTGTCGCTCAATAGGGTTGTTATGCGTGCATTTGCGTCGGACCAACGCCGATTTCCGAGCCGCCGCGAATCGCTCGGAATCGCGCAAAAAACAAAGACGCAAATTAAGTTAACGAGCCAATGCGGTCCGTGTAACGGGATACTTTGTTGTAAAGCCGATTGTGGCCACTTTTTGAAGCGAAGAGTGGTGGCAGGGTATCGGGATCGGGTGGTTTCATAATATTTTGATATTCGTCCGGACTCAGCGTGGTTTCTTCGGCTTCATACGTGAACGACTTTTCAATGCCCAATGTACACAATAAAAAATCTGTTCGAAAATCGGTTTCACTGGTAAGTGAAACCGAACGATATTGTACAATTAGATGTGTAAAAACCGGTATCGGTTTAGATCAGATTTTGATCGTTTTCAATCTCATATCGATTCAATTCGGATTAAAAACAGTTTCAGACGATCAAATTACAGTTTACAATGAAAAATTACTTGAGCTTCATCAACGATCTCGATTCCAGATTGATGAATTTCTTATTATCTTTTGACAACAGGTTGTTTAAACAATTTGTTTATGGAGTTTAAAATCTATACAAGTTTAAACAATTTAAAATACAGTAAATATTTTCTAATTATACCGATTTCTAATTCATCATCGACACTTATCCGCTTTCCACCCACACCAAATTCCCTGCAAATCGTACATCGATTTGGCGAAATCGACAAATCGCGGCGCCGGGACTAAGCGGCGCTCCATCGGAGGTCGAATCTGACAGCCCTTTCTCACGGCGCAGCGTCTTCCCTCCGAATCAAACCAGAATCAAAGTGGCGCAACCCCTTTCGATCTCCGTAGATTCTCGACTCTCGGTTTTTTTCGGCTCCTCGCTTGACCATTGTCCAGTTCTCAGCAGCATCCACCTTTGGCTGTACCGGCCCGTGAGAATTCATTGGAGATTCAAAACTGGTCCAGAAGACGCGATAGCTCTCGGCGGAGGGGATCTTGATTGTCCATAAAACGCTTGTTCAATCTGTTTTTCATCTCAGTGCGACGAACGCCGCGAGTCTCCACGTTTCGAATTTCGATTCGGTCGATCCGAGAATCCTCGCAGCTCCGAGTTTTCGGGGGTTAATCAATCAATCAGCGGCTCGATTGATTAATTAATTAACCGCGGCCGGATCGTGCCGGCGGAAGTCCCGGGACCGCGGAGCGTGACTTCCGCGTACGAGAATCGCCGGCGCGAGACGCAATAAGCCGGGCAATCCCGTGGCGGGCGATTCATCTCGTCCCCTCGGCGCTCGCCGCCTCGTTTTTCTTCGATCGCGGACGGACAAATGTTTGCCGTGCGGAGGCGACGCGCTCGTTTCGCTTTTCCCGGCTGAAGGCAAATCGCCGGCTCGCCGGTGTCGACACATTTTTCGCAAGTGCCCCGGACAAAGTTGCGTTTGCCTCTGGTGATTTTGTTTCAGTGCTGCTGTGTCTGTGTGTGAGCGAGAGGGAGAGAGAGAGAGAGAGAGAGTGAGAGAAAGATAGGTGTGTTTATTGCGAAGGTTGAGCTTCGCATATTTTCAGTTGGCGTCTGGGCTGGAGTTTGTGTTGGTGAGATTTTTAGGATCAGGCTTGGAAATTTGGACGTGGATGGAGCAAATAATTGCTTTGCCGTTTCGTACTTTTGGACACGTTATTGGATTTCCACCGACCGGTTAAACGGGGTAACTCGTTTTCGGGCGAGAGGGAATTGTTCTCGGATGAGAAGTTTTCGACGTTTCTTTATCGGATTCGGGATAATTTGGAATATCAAGTTGGAACATTTCTTTCCGCTACATTCTTTCGAGTACATCTAGGAATAGAAAATTCTACCGGTAGATAATTTGGGTCTTCGAAACCTAGAAGCTGAATTTGGAAAGATTGACAGTTGTGATATTTCTGCATCGGCATTCTCAAAATTTAGACGTTTGAGTCGTTTTCGTCTTCTGGTTCTAGTCTTCTAGTTTTTTAACTTCATATTCTAGTTCTTATCTAGGAAAATCCAAACTTCTATCACCAGATTCGCATCTTCGATACCTAATTTCTAATTTGTCAAGATTGGCAGCCTTCAAATCTTTTCTGAAAAGTGATACTCCTTTTTTCAGTTACTTCTTAAGCATAATTTCTTCGACTTCTCCAAACCTAACCACTATTAAGCTGTCTAGGAACAATAAAATCTCCATCAGCAGATTCGTATCTTCGAATCTGCATCTTCATCCCTTACTTTTACAGTATGTCCTACCTAGGAACAACAAAATTCGCATTATAAAATTTGTATGTTTGAATCCTATTTTCTAAATTCGATATCTTCTATCTTTCTCTTCCGAAGTAAAAACTGTCGCTTATTTCAAACTCATAATTTCTCCATCTCCACCAAACCCCTCGCCTTCTATTCCAAAAAAGGTTATCAGAAAAATACCAAGTTTCGTTTGATCTCCCGGCAAACGCGGGGTGGAAATCTTGCAATCGTTCAACTTTCGTTTCGCTCCCCTCGAGAACCCTCCCATCGCGCTCGTAAAGTGTCGCAGTGTGTCCGCGTGTGTTTCAGGATAGGGTCCCGATGCCGCGGCCCGGGACATGCCGGGTCAACGCTACGGTGGCGCGTGTGAGCGATGTGCCGCGGTGTCCCGCGAGGCGACCCGGAGCCAAGGAGCTTTTAATCTGCAGGGCGCTGGAACGCAGCCAAGGTGAACGTGACCCCGCGTCTTCGACGACAGGCTGATCGGTGAGCGCAACCTAATTAGTCCTGACGGCACTCCGGCCCGGGCGGCGCGATCAAACGCGCCACCCGGGGCAAACAATTTGGCGAGCACGCGCGATGCAAATTTCGCCGCCGATGACTAAGTGGTTACGTTCGCGCGCGCACCCGCCGCTGACAATCGGCGCGCGTTTCACGGGTCGAAGGTCGCGGCTTTTTTGGGCTCGCGCGTTTCGAGCCGAATGCGGGGTTATTGAATTTCGGGGCTTAAGTGAATTGCGGCAAATCATTTGTTGCGTTTACAATTGAGGGTGGGTCGTCGAAAAAGTGCGCGGTTTTAATGAGGGTGCTTGTGATTGCACGAGTATACAAAAATTGTCGAATGTTGGTCGATGGCTGGTCATCCGGAAAACGAAACTTTTATCGATGAAGTTTTGAATTGCGATTAAAATTTATTATCAAATCTTGTTCGAAAAAGGTCTTTTGCGGAATGATCAGATACTGATAAAAATTTGGGAAAATTTATTACTGATTTGCTACGTGATACTGATGTGAGAAGATTTAGAAGAAAACAATTGAAAAATTCTAGTTAAACATTCTTTTGTCTGAGTTTTGTCAGACTAACCAAATTGTCGAGTTAAGTGGAGTTAAGTTAAGAGTTGAGTTAACAGTTAAGTTAAGAGGTAAGTCAAGAGTTGAGTTAAGAATTAAGGTAAGAGTTAAGTTAAGAGTTAAGTTAAGAGTTATGTTAAGAGTTATGTTAAGAGTTGAGTTAACAGCTAAGTTAGAAGTTACGTTAAGGGTTTAGTTAAGATAATAGATCAGTTAAAAGTTAAGTTAATAGTTGAGTTAAGTTAAGATTTGAGTTCAGAGTTAAGTTAATAGTTCAGTTAAAAGTTAAATTAAGAGTTGAGGTAGGTTAAGAGTTGAGTAAAGTTAAGAGTTGAGTTAAGTTAGAGTTGAGTCAGACTAAGCAAATATATTGGTAGCACTGATCAAAATTAGTGTAAATCATTTGCAGCGTTTACAAATCGAGGATGTGTTTGAATGCGTGTAAGTCAAGGGATTTGATATTTGATATTAACCCAATTTCCAAGGTCGAATCATCGACCAATAAGAAAATTACTTTCCGTTATTCGACTTCTGCTACTGGTCGTACATACACACTTATAAATTCTATTACAGCGATGTTAATTTTTATAGTAAATTACCGCTATAAAAACGTCTGAATCTAAATGAATGGTAATTAGGTTAGAGCTTATCCGCAATCCATTTCGAATAATCAAAAAAGTGCGTTCAGCCGATGGTACGCATAACCTAAAAGAAAGATCATGTTTAATTGGCGTCCAGATATTTGTGAGCGGAGTCGTGGTCTTTTTAAAATGCCGAAGAAAAACTCGTGTCATTTAACCTCGCGCTGCGGACGGGTTTCAATGGAACTAGTTTCTTATATAGAATCAAGTTTTCAATTATTTCGAGTCACGGGGCGAACTCAAATATTTAAATAAACCAACTCGTTCGGGTTAAGCGCGAGCTTCCGACTCGTCCGCCGCTACAATTAACGCGATTTACAAGCGATTGAGAAAAAGTCGCGCGGACACTTGTAATTGAATAATTCGAGATTTTCGCGTTAATACAATAAATTTATTCCAGGCCAATGAGATGCCGCTTTTTTGCTCCGCGAAGACGTTCAGTTAACACTTTATTGGATTTCGTTTAGGTGGGAATTCGACGGTCGAGATTGATTAAAAATGATGCGCGAGAGCGATTCCCGAGTCGCGGTTCCACTATTCCCAAAAAAACTGTATTTGGGAGAGCGGAGATAGCGAATTATTTATAGCCGTCTCGATATTCGGACGTCCGAATAGGCGCGACAATTATAAAGTGATAATCTATACGGTAATAATCACATCTCGATCGGCAGAAGAAACTGCGATCGTAAAATAATTACGACTATTTCGGAATGACCACCATTATATACCAATTATTGGATATTCATCACCGAATCGTTTCAAAACAGTCGCGCTCAGATGAACGTTAGCTTATTTTCCATTCTAATTGATATGGTATGTTGATATCGTCTTGTAACGTTGAATATAGTATTTAACATTACGAAAAGAAGTTTTAAATGTTTTTCCTCACTCGGGCAAGTGAAATGCTACTTTACTCCCTGTTTTTAGGGAGTAGTTTCTCTGCAGCCATTCTATGCTTCCAAACACAATTTAATAATATAAATATACGTTTACATTGAATATACTGAGTATAATGCAAATAAACAAATGGATTAGTTGGTTTGAATAGATAAGTACATTTAAATTTGAATACCAATTATAAAATCATGATATTTAACTTCCGAATATGTTCCGTAGAAACAACAATTAAACAAATAAAATTTAGAATATAAATAATACAATGTTGTAGGCATTTATTCAAATAAAAAAATGAATACCATCTAACTTTAATTCACGAAATACTACTTTCATTTGAGCTAAAGAAAATCGGATTGGATGAATAATTGGAACAAAAACAAATAAAATAACTAAACAATTGTTATTGTTATAAATTTTAACGTACAAAGTATGTACTACAAACTGTAACTTGATGACGCATGCACCGCGTCATGCTGAATGCTGCCAAACATGTGGTATATTTGATACAAACACATTGTATTTCTGTTTTAAGAAAATTCCAAGTTCATCAGGTAAATATTTGTACGTTTGCCATAAACGTACCCTTCAAACATATTCGTACGTTTGGTCGAATAAATTGGTATATTAATAGATATGCATTTTATTTTTTTCGCACAATTATACTGATTTAAATATTCAAGTATCTTCGTCTGAGCCAGAATATTTTTGTTAAGTATTCATTAAAATCGGTATAATGGGATATTTATCAATGATTCGTTCTCTCGCGTATAAGTCTAATTTATTTGAGATTTTTGTATTTTACATTTCAGTACTTTTAAATATAGAATGCTACTTCTGTATAAGAAAATTAAAGAAAAAATGTATATACTCGGATGAACAAATCTCATTTGTTTTCAACCTATGTCAAGTAATATTACATGCTTTTGAAATATTATATTTACTGAACCGGATTTTACTTGCCCCACCTGCAATTCCATACACCGAATACAAGTATTCCTCATTGTATGTATCAAAATCAAGTTTTAGCTTCAAGGTTCCGATTAATGAAACCGGAAATCCGGTTGAGAAAAGCGGAACAAGAATGTTTGATTCGCATAAAATGTGTTACTGGACCAGCAGCATCATCTTCAAATATTTTAAATTCATTGCCGATATAAAACAGAGAAATTTTTATAAAACCATGATTTAATTGAGAAATACAAGAAAAACCCAACACAGCCACCATTCAACCGAAATAATCATTTGCTCCCAAATATCTGTTAAAAAATCCTAACTGCAACTACTCCTATAGCTATATTTTGATTGGACCCTGAACGGATCGGAAAAATCGACTCTCTAAACCATCACATCAATTCTATAAACTCGGATTTTTCAACTTTACCCAAAATCTACTGTAAGAACCACCGGAATTTCCCAAAAACTTAAATCCATTTTCCTTTGCCCTTTCTCATATCCACAATATAATTACGTTACAAACAATAATCGCAACTACAATTCTCCTACACCTTTAAACTCCACCCTTATGAGAATTCTCCTCAATTCTCACAATAACCCGCCAAGCTTCTCCGATTATCCCGCAAACTCGCGCGCGCAAATAAATTTCGCGAATACATTTTTTCCATCGGCGCCGCCGCCAGCACGCCATGCCCACACCCCAACCAATTTTACGCCGACACCTCTCGGCGTCCCTGCCCCGCCGCAATCTCCTCCGCGCCCTTACCCAACAAAACCTCGAATCACAAAAACCGCCCGCACCCCGCCGCCACTCCAGCAGCCTCCAGCCGCGCATTCACCGGGTGCCGGCCGTGTAAGCGAATTAATCGCCCGTAAACAGCGATCGGGCGATCCCGTGGCGCAAACAATAATTCGCCCCAGCCTTGGCCTTAAAACCCCCCCTCCCCCCGATTACCGTTTCCCGCACGCACGACCCGCGGAAGGCCCGCCGACCCCGATCCAGGTACCTCCAGCTTGCCGAAGGCCGCGTCCGCACGTGTCAGCTCGCGAGCGCAAGGTGCGCTGCAGTCACGTTCCGGCGAACACGCGCGCGGTCGCCCGGATTTGCAAATAAATCGCCGGCTAATTGGCAAAGCGAAATTGAATTGCGCGGGCGTTTTCCGGGCCGCGCGGCGTTTTGATTTCCCGCCTGGCGTATCGCGTTTCCTTTGAGGCGGCATTTGCATGCCGACGAAAAAGGGAGCGCGATCGGGGCGGCAGAATTTTTATATTGGATTAGCGTGACGTCGCCCGGCACCGGGCGAAACCGCTGCGATTGGTGCGTCGGCGTGCATGAGCGCCGCGCTTGATTGGGATCATTACAAGGGGCATTTTGCGTACCGAGCACGTATTGCGGCTCGAATCCGCATGCGGGAATAGGAAGTAGAGACAAAAAGGGACGGCGCATAAAGCCGGAGAGATAGCGACGCCTGGCGGGGCGAGGGGAGGGCGGCGAGGATCGAGCGAATGGGGGCCGCGCGGGAGCGAGCGAGAGGGACGCCGAGCTTTGTCGAGCCCGAACGGTAGGGGCCCCCTGCTCGATTTTAATAATCCCCGGCCCCCTTTAGCGTATCCCGGACGAGGATAAGGCGAGCGCGACGGACGGAAGGAGGCGGCAAAAAAGGAAGCAACAAAGAGAGAGGGACCCTCGCCGGCTCGTTGCCTCGTGCCCGACGTTACGGGGTACGCCCTCCCGCTGCGCGTGCATCTGTCCTTCTCGTGCGCGTTTTCACGTAACGGGTGGCGCGGACCCTAACGATTATCGTGTTTCGGCTTTTCAGGCCGAACGGGCCGTGTGGGCTCGCCGGGGCTTTGTCGCGAGCGAGAGAGACGTAGCAGGGCGTTGGCGAGACCGAGAAAGGGTCTGTGTCTAGGGCCCCTTTGTCCACCCGACACCTACGACCACGAGGAATTAGCGGCCCAAGTTGCTCGAGTTTTGAGCAAATCGTAGGACGAGGCAGTTGTTTACCTGGGAAAAAGATTTGTAAACAAAAAGAACGACCTTGATGTTTGTAAATAGGCTTGTAAACAAAATCTGACCTTGGTCGGGCGTTTGTGTTATGGTCCGCGATTTGAGGTCAGCGAATTTAGAAGTGATGTCCTGAGATGTATAAATGTCAAGCAAGACTTAGCTGTTTATAAACAAAATCTGACCTTGGTCGGTCGTTTTTGTTATGGTCCGAGTTTTGAGGTCAGCGGATTTAGAAGTTTTTACAAATCGCGATTTGTAAACAAAGTCTCTGACCTCTGGAAATTCGAGCGCATGGTTGTTGTTGTTATTGTTCGCGATTTGAGGTCAGTGGATAGGAGAATTGACGTTCTGGTTTGTGGGCCCAAATCGGAATACTCTGAAGTAGTCTGTCACCCGAGCGAAAACCACCTGGCTGCCACTCTGCCTGCAAGCCAGACACGGAATCGATCCACCCTTGCGGAACCCCCTTCCAGTGTCGATCCAGTTTCGATCGGACCCACATCGGCCCCCAACTCTTTCAATGCCAATTGTCTCTCGGCCCTCTGACGTCACCCGCCCCACCCGATTGTTTGCAACCTTCCCAGACGCGTAAACATTCCCGTCACAGTTTCTCCACGAGCAAGGACGCGTAAACAAAACCACCGTTGACCTTCGGTGAACAACCTCCGTTGTTTATTAGTTTCGTTAGTAAACAAAAACCGATGACCTTCGCGAACAACCTCTGTTGTTTGTTAGTTTTGTTAGTAAACAAATACACCGTTGACCTTCGCGAGCAACTTCCGTTGTTTGTAAGCTTTGTTTGTAAACAAAAACACGTTGACCTTCGCGAACATCTTCCGTTGTTTGTAAGCTTTGTTTGTAAACAAAAACACCGTTGACCTTCGCGAACAAATTCCGTTGTTTGTTTACACGCTCTGCCGCTTTCCAATCAATCATCCGCCATAAGATGGCGCTCGCTCGGCCGATTTGCGCCCGCTCCCCCAGGGATTCGGTCGCCCTTTGCCCCGGCATTTGAGCCGCAAGATTGCGTATCGCTCGTCGCGCGTTCCGCTGTCCCCGGCGCATCTGCCGGAAGCGTTTTATCGACGCGCGCTGTCGATACGAATTAAGTGCGGGCGAGGTGCCGACGCCGCGGACACGGCTTTGCCCGTAATGTTCAATTTGATTCCGCATAATCGCGTTACCGCCGCCGCTATCGGTCGCGCGCGACGAATCGCCGGACATTTGTCCGGCGTTGATTTCACAAACGAATCCGGCCGCGCTTTATTTATGGCTCTTCGGGTGCTCGATAACGCGACGCCGCTCGCGCCGTAATTGCCTGAGCGCGCCGCGAGGCCGGCTTTTGCAATCAATAAAAAGGCGCCCCGCGTCCTTAAACCGCGCGTCGCCCTCGGCGCGAACAACGTCGCGCTCTTTTTGCGCGATTGGGTCGTTAAGGTTACGCGACCCGAAGGCCGTCGCTCACTCTCGCAAATTGGACGCCGAAAATCGACGACCGAAAAATCGTAAACCCACGCGGGGGCGGCCGGGTCGCCGGGCCAATCCCCGCCCGACGGCGTTTTAACTCGCGCAGTCGGACGTGAGTGATCGGATGCGAAAGTCCGAATATAATTCACGGGGAACGAAGAATAGAAACGGATAGAGAGGAATTGAAAGGAGAAAGTTGTATTTGTTAATAGGATTATCGTCCGTTTTGCATTTTTCGGGTGTTATATATGAGTCTGTATTCGTGATGCGGGTTCGGGTGGGTTTAAATAAATCCTGAGAAGTTCAGATGTATTTCTAGAATCTTGGTCGAATTGTTTACCATAGTTTATTATAACATTATGATTCATGTCGTATGAAGTATGGTGTTTTATATTTCTTTCGTAAGTTTTTGTAGTAGTTAGGGTAAGCTAAGAAAATCTAGTTGTGGTAAGCAGATTTATAGCTGACTTGATAAGATGAGTTAGTTCAGGGTTTACTTAGTTTTCTTATGAGTCAACGAGAATATATCTTGGATACTAATTAAAGTTAATTGTTTTATGCACATATATTCTGTTTATACGTTCTATATATTCTTATACGTTTATATTTATGTACGATCCTATTCAATATATTATTTTACGTTTTTCTATTGTACAACATCACTTTTAGATTGTCCTAAATATACTGAGAGAAATTTTTGTAACCGTTTTTAGAATTTCGTGTAACCGTTACTAGAAAAATGTGACAAAATGAGTTTTCTCTCCATTACTAAAGTTTTTGTAACTGTCACCAAAATTTTGGATAAATCATTCGGGATTTTTGTTAGCAATTATTGTAATACTTACAAAAACTCTAGTAAGGAAGGCAAAAAGCATTTGGTTTCATTTTTCCCAAGAAATTTCTCTTAGTATATGTATGATTGTATATATCTATATAAGATTATACATGTTCTTATATATTTTTCACTTTACACTGCAAACAAAAATCGGCACTGTTCAATAAATCTTACTCCCCGATCAGTTGACTTTGCTGTTAACTGTCAAGTTCACTAGTAGATTTCATTAATCGACATCAGATAAATACAACACCAATATTACAGGTTATATTACACCTAAAAACATTTTAATTTATCACACATGTTTGGATTAAAATGAGAACCTAATATTGTTTCATGTCAATATATAACCCCATGTATTGTTTTTGACAAAAATTATGAAGATGCTTTCAAGTTGTTTACATTCATTAAACATACAAAACTTGATTCAAGTAATATTAAAAAAAGAGAATTGCTTGAAAAAAGAAGAAAGAATTGACGAGTTAGTTTAGAACGAAATCCTGTAGTAAAGTCAACTTGTCAAACTAGTCAACTTTCTAGTTTTTCAGTAAACTGTACTAATCGATGGCCATTGTCACCGGGGGATAACTGATTTCCGTAGTAAGTTTTACTAATTAGTCATTTTAACTAACAGTTCAATAAGTTAATAATTCAATAATTTAATTAAATAATAATTCAATTGATTTTACAGTATTGTCGTAGAATTTACTGATCCCGACAGTTACCAATGCTACACATTATCATTACGTTTCCTATCGCCGATTTTTTTTACCGATGATGTTAAAAAAAGTAGATTTAAATAATGCGATTTTTTTCGGTGTGGTAACTATATATATATATGTCCATACGTTCCAATAGGCGGATACACGTTCTTATGTTAAATTTAGTAAACATAACAATCTAACGATATTTAAACTGATACCTGGGACGAATAAGGTGCCAACTCAAACTTGCAATGAATAATGTGTCAATTCAAAATTGTACATTAAATTGGCAGGATATAATTTTGAATTGCTACCTTATTTAGTGTTGGCACATTATTCGACCCAGGTATCGAAATGATATATTTTTTACTAGACTCACTTCATTTTCTAAAAATATTTTGATCTGCTTAGAATTATTATAATTTCACATACATTCATATATTAACTGATTCAGTACGTTCTGCACGTTTTCACACGGTTGTATTCAATTTTGTACTGTGTACCTTTTATACATTGACTTTTGTTTGAATCCCTCTAAAAACCAAAACAGATGAACAATTCAGCTATTTTCTTTCCATTTATTAAAAATTACACCAACAAAAATCCTTTTCATTTCATTTTGCATCTAATCTCAATACCTCTACATCTTTCTCCCCCTTCCCACCCGTCTCCACTTCAACCATACTTCCATCGCGTTTCGCCCGGGACTTTTTGCGCCACGAAAATTGCGAGGCCGGCGCGTTTCGGGCCGGCCGATCGACCTCGTTAGGTCGCCGCGTAAATAGCTTTCGACGGATCAAAGTACGTAAAGTGTTTCCGCTCGTGACCACTGAAAGGCCGCCGCCGACGTGATTTTTCCTCGTCCTTTTCCGTCCGTCTCTTTCGCTCCATTTTTTCCTCTCTCTCTCCCTCTCTCTCTCGTCACTCCCTCGCTTTTGCACACCCGTTACATCCTCGCGACGTCAGCCTCGGTCGCGCCGACTTGTCACCTCTCCTCCCGCGCCTGAAAAGCCTCGGTAGGCCTGCGATACGGCTTGCGCGCGCGCGCCCGAGCGACAGAGAGAAAACGGGAAGGTGTAAAAGGAGATCGCCAGTTGGGAGCGAGGTAATGGCCCAGACGCCGAGGGGACAAGGACAGAAGCCGTGTGTAGGAGCGAAAAGATGCCAAGTGCGCAAGCAAGGGTGAAAAAAGGCGACGGAGGGGGGAGGGGGAGGGGGAGGGGGAGGAGGGGGGCGTCTGTTCTCGTTCCGCGGAAGGGGCACGAAAAGGAGGACGGCGGGAGATTAGAAAAAGGGTCAGAGCGGGGAAAAAGCGGGCGCGCGGCAGGATGCGCGCGGGCTCTAATTATGCGATACCTTTGCGCTCCTTTTCCCGGCGAATTCGCGAAATTGAGACGTCGCGCGGCCGCGCGCAATTGATTACGCCGGAGGTCGCAGCCACTTTACGAGCGGTTTTGGCTTTCGGCGTCCTTTTTGTTCGGCGCGCCGGAACGGAGGGTGATTGTTTCGCGGGAACCGTTTGAGGGGATTTGACGCTCGGATGGCGAGCCGGCTGTGACGTAACCCGGGCTTTTACGGTCCCACTTTTTGCAGGGCGTTTTTGCCGCGACCGATAATTCGGAAATTCTGCGGAGGAGAATGGCGCCGGCGACGGTTCCTCTTGGGCGAAGAGGATCGGGAAAACGGTCGGAAGGACTGATAGAAAAATGGGTATAATGGTAAAAATCGAAGGAGTGAAGCTTTCAGGGGTGAAGTGTGAAATATTTTTGTGTCAGTCTTAAAAAATCTACTCGTTTTTGGAGTGAATATTTGGAGGTTAGAATTGTTTTTACTAAAAATATGGGTTGTCTTATATAAATACGTATAGAAAAATCGTCGTACGTTTTTTCTCATGAAGTGTGATGATTTGTGACAAATGAAAACTATGATATTTCAATTATCAGAAAAATCAAGGGATTTCAAATGTATGATCACACTTTCTTCAGTGCGAATATCATTGGTGTGAATTTTTCTGGACTCCGATTTGGAGTGAATTTTTCACACTTCAAAACTTTTTAAACACCTAATTTGTAACAGTGTACGATTTAGTAATTGTTAATGCCCGTTTCGTTGGTTGTACTGCTGACTGAAAAGATCGGTATCATTGACTATTCACACAGTCTTAGAAATATAGTGTTTTAGCAAGATTTACTGTTCGTGTTCGTCAGATTAGGCTTCTTATTTGTTAAAGTTTGAACTCTGTGACGATATTTATATGTATTTTTCTCTCAAAAAGTAGTTGATTTCGAGCTCCTTATAACCTCAAATATGATTTGCGGCAATCTTGCGTTGTCATTCTGTCAAAGCAAGATTGAGTTCAAATAGAATTTCTTGGTGTCACATTGTGAAATCTTTTATTTAAAACGAATCCTGCAGTTAAACCAACTTATCAAAGTAGTTAAACTTCCTACTTTTACAGTATTTTTAACTGACCGGTAACAGTTATTACCGTTTGACTAATGAAATCGGTAGTTGGTTTTCAACTAAAATTGTCATTATTTTAAACCAGTTAAAACCGTTTTGTTGTAGAATGTTCTGATTTCGTCAGTTGCCTTGTAGAAATAAATCTCTGAAAACCTCTGACAAAATCTCTGAAAAATTTTGAAAATCTCTCAAAATTGGGATTGCCAGAGTTTTTCAGAGAAAAATCGAAAATCTTTGAAAAATTCTGGAAAAATTGTGACTGTCATAGTTTTTCAGAGAATCTCAGAGTTTTCTCTGTCAGTCCCGATTTTGAGAGATTTTCAAAGATTTTCAGAGATTTTATTTCTACAAGGGCTGTTACAAACTTAGAAAAAATCTTTTTCAAACTTTTTTAAGACATTTTCAGACATTTTCAGAGCTTTTCTTAGAGGTTTTCAGAGAACTAAATATTACCGTTGCGTTAATTATTACCGATTTATATCTAAACATGTTAATACATTTAACTCACGAGATTTTTTTCAGTGAAGGCGTGTACCGTAATCGCACGCTCGACGTCACCGAGTGCCGCCAAGTGCGTCCAACGTATGAATGGCGATTTTTGGTATCGGGATCCGATAACCAACGCGATTAGATACGGCACATTCCGCGCGCAATTTATTGTAGTATTTCGATCGGATAATGCACGCGCGAGTTAACGAAGCACGTGCTGCCTTGTCCGCTACGGAACGGTACGCTTCTTGGAAGCGAGTTCCAAGTCGCGGTTCGCGAATAAACGACGCCTTTTTCGCCGCGCGGGATTTAATCATAATTGCGGCATCTTCGGGCGCCGAGTAAGCGAATCACGCGGATTCGGCGGATCCGCGGTTAATTCGGTAAACCGGCTTGCGCGGAAATATAATTCCACGGTAATTGGATCGCTCCGCCGAAATTCGGTGCCGCCGTTTGCGCAGGCCCGCGCCGTTTTGTCGAACAAAGCTTTTTATGGTTTCTTTGTTGGAATTTCGTCGGCTGTGAACGCGCGCGGTTCATTTCGGTATTCGCGGATGAAATTTCGCGCGGTAATCGAACGGGATAGGCGATTTATTTGCGCGAAAGAAATTTGGACCAATCCATTAGGCGGAAGGAGGGGTAATTGTTCTGGCTGAATCGGGGATGACTTTTAATTGTCAAAGGACTTTTTGGCTTGGAGGGTAGAGGCAGAAGGCGGTGACGGCTTGAAAAAGTTTTGGGAGAAGAAATTAACGGTTTGTTTGGGGTGGATAATTCTGAGCATTGCGTGAGGTTGAGCGAGTTTGAAATTTTGGAATGGAGAGTCGCTGAGAAAATGAAAACCACTTTTTGAACATTTTTTGTATGAGAGTGAGAACGAAAAGGTTGATTAAAAACCTTTCCTATTTGCGGTCCAACATTTTAGATTCGAAGCTGAAATCATTGTTTTCTCTATTATTTTGGGGTGAAATGAATAGAAATGGACTGAAAATTGTGCTATTAGAAATTCTTTATTTGTTCCGCAATGATTCAAATGTGAAATGGGTTTCTGATAAATTTTATGTGGATTGAAAGGTTTCTTTATATTACTTTTGTTTGATTCACTAATAATCAGTATTTTATGTATATTCTGCATGTCCAAATGGATTTGAAGCACTTCGTGGTTTATAAGCATTTATAATTATAAGCAATCCTCGCATGAAAACCACTGCGCTTCTGTTTCACGAATTCATACTCAAATTTCCATATTTTCATTACCTGCTCCACTATTTTCGTCCACCGTAAGCCCTAATCAAGAATTTGCATTTCTAATACCAAATCTCTTTTCTTCTCCATTGTTTCACATTTCTGAAAAACAACTGAATACAGAAAGTCATGACAAACAAATAAATCAAACGATCGATTTCCAATTAAAAAACGTTTTGTTATACTAATGACAACACTGTTAAAAATGTCCGTAAAATTAATGCACTTTTAATGCAAGTACTGGAAGTTCATTTCAGGCACGTGACT
>JABFPB010001414.1:0-25448 GCA_022817645.1 Ceratoteleas bidentatus | reverse complement strand
TTAAAATTTAGAAAAAATTTTTTGATTCTGAAAAATTTGGAAGTTTTGAAATTTTTTAAATTTTGATAATTTTGAAAATTGTTGAAAATTTTGAAGATTTTGAAATTTTTGAAAATTTTTTAAGTTTTGAAAATTTTGAAAAATTTAAACCTTTGCAATATTTTAAATTAACAAGTCGACGACTCGTATTTTTTAACTGGAAAGCTCACCACATCGTAGTCTTTCGGCTCCGATTTTTCGGAGTGTATCGGCTTCAAATAATTTTCAGCCGAAAGTTTGCATCAAGACCATTGAAGCCGAAACACCTTGAAATTTCGAGTTCTGGCCTCGAATTTTCTGTTGCATTTTTCGGACTGTTTCGGCAACCGGATTTTGGAACCGAAACTCCTGGATTTTTGAACGAGGGTAAGGTGGACAAAAAGTTAATTTTTGGGCAGGTTGGACAAAAATGCAATTTTCCAAAAACGTCCTAGGGCGGTCAGTTACATTTTTCGCACTGGGTGCCACAATTATATACTTTACACCGAAGGCAAAATATTTTCTGTTTCATCAACGATGAAATGGGAAATGGATTTCCCTTCATCGCTCATGGTGCAATGGTATATTTTGCACCTAGGGCGATGAAACGAGAATCCAGTATTGAGTGCGAAGTTTGCAAACCGAACTGAAGGTGAGGATTGCAATCGCACGAGAAACGAATTTCCCGTCATCGCCTTTGATATAAACGATATTTTACGGCACAAGGGGGTGAAAAATGCAACTTTCCATAAACGCATAAACACTTTTGTATGGCAAACCAATGTCTATACGGAAATACATAAAAATACTGTCAATTCCTATTAGAAATTATTGGCCTATATATATTTATGTGCAGTTTTGTCCACTTTTCCTATAAGTATTTGATAGTTTCTAATAGTTTTCTAACTATTTTTCAACAGAAATCCATTTTCTCTTCCTAAGGAACGCTCCAGAATTCTCTCAGAATTTGTCAGGAAACTCCAGAAAATTCGCGTGGTCTGACAATCTTGCGGATTTTCTATGGCAAAGCAATCAATATTAAACCCAGCATTAAATCTGTTGAAATATTGCTGATTTCAATACAATTTTGTCGGTTTCCCATGGTAAATCATGTAAAAACTATCAAAAAAACCTCCCGAAATGATAACACTAACCCACCTACTGCAAATACTTTGAAAAGAAGAAAACCTTAACTTTTCCTGTTTTTACACATTCCTGTTTTTATACATCCAC
This sequence comes from Ceratoteleas bidentatus, assembly GCA_022817645.1. Classification (NCBI taxonomy): domain Eukaryota; kingdom Metazoa; phylum Arthropoda; class Insecta; order Hymenoptera; family Scelionidae; genus Ceratoteleas; species Ceratoteleas bidentatus. Next base: position 24,197 of record JABFPB010001414.1, on the reverse strand, counting down.
CTTCTTACACATTCCTGTTTTTACACATCCACCTTAATGTTACAATTTTTACTTTTCAATAATTAATTCTCTAAGAACTAATCAGCAAAAATCATTGAAATTTTGGCAAATAATCATAATCAATCTGTACTTTCACATATGTTTTTTTATTTCAACTTTTTCTTTGAACATCCTCAAACGTTTTTATCCATTTCATTTGCAAAATGTTTACAAATTTCTTTATACCATTTCCTCTCTCCCAAAATCTTGTCAGTATTGACTAAACCGCCGAAAATCCGTCGCGAAAAAACGCGAAAGTCCTTCCCAGGCGCACCCACGTGCTTTTCCGGCGCACGCGCCCCGCCATCTCGTCATCCCGTCGCTCGCCCGTTCTCGAGAAGTTGCTCGAAGATTCTCGTGCGCTGGAGCGAGTTGCGCGCGCGTCACGAGTCACGTGGCCTCGCGCCGTCTAAAATATCATCATGCCCCGCGATCAGGCGGCTGTCAGCAGTCAGTACCGTCGCCGTCGAGCTGATGGGTCGCGCGTGACACGCAGCCTGCGCCGCCGAGCACGAGACACCCGCAGCCGAAAACACTCGCGAGCGCCAGTGCGCGACTAGCCATTACGCAACCGCGATTATTCGCCCGTCTAAGGACCGCCCGAGTGCATTGCGAAATAGTCATCGGTAATACCCTTTCTCAAACGGACCATTTCCAAAACCGCCTTTCCAACACCACCCCTCGAAAAGTCGGTCCGTCCACAGTTTACACACTTTTCAACCACTCTTTCGCATCTCACATTAACAACAAAAGCCTTTGTTTACACTCGCCGATATTCCGATAACAAAACCAGCACCGACACCCAATCCGACGGGCCCAGCAAATTCCCGACTATTTTCGGACAACTTTCCTCTCCACTCGATTGTTCTCGACCCTTCCCTCCCGCGCCTTTCCCCTCCCCCCGCAATTCGACAACACCAGATTGATTAACCAAGTCTCACGCAGCCTTCTCTGTCCGTAGCCTAAGTAGCGCTTCTCTTTTTTGCCGCTTGCCCGTTTTAACACGCGAAAAAGTCCCGATTAGGCTCGCGCGCTCTCGAGCGAGCGAGAGACGCAGCGAGTGAGAGAGAGAGAAAGAGGGAAAGAGGAATAATCGCGTTTCCAAATTCGAGCATGGACTCGCCTGTCATCGTGGACAACGCTTCCGAATGCGGACGAGGACCTAGCGTGGACCGCGACCATCCCGTAAGTGTTGATTCAACGATTGTCAGACACGCCAGACATTCGCATTGCGAGAGCGATTCGTCCAACATCGCGAAGGTTCCCCCTCCCCCCGCCCCTGCCCCCCGCGAGCCCCACCGCGCCGATTTTCGCACTTTCCTGGGATTGGCCTGACGAAAGTGATAACGGAGTTTTCGGATTCGTTCGCGTTTCGGGGAAACGAAGGACGAGGCGATCGGGCGAAGATGGTGGGAAGTTTCTCGAAGGCTTTTTTCGGAGGAGATACGTTTTGGAAAATCGGGAGATCGGGTTGCGGGAGGTTTGTGAGGTTACGTCGGGGGATGGGGCAGAATATGATAGGGGAGGGGGGGGAGGTTTTGGAAAATGAGGGGAGCTTGCTCGCAGCTGATTTGCATAGGATCGATGAGTGTGTGCTAAAATGAAGTATGAGTAAACTGTCATTTGAAGGCATATGCTTGCGCGATTTGAAGCGGTGGTTGGAGAACATATTTTGAAAAGTTGTAATGTGATATATCAAAATATTTTTGATATATTTGGAATTTATTTGTTGTTGATTTTGAATTCAAACTGTACTTTTAATTGAAATTGGACTAATTGAATATGTTAGAGACAATTAAAATATAAATTATGTTTGTCAGTCAAGTTGTAAATTAGTAAATTGTTAAAAAGTTGTTGGGTAGTTTGTAGTAGTTGGGAAATTTTACAGCTGTTATTTGTAAATCATAAAATCCGTCTTGTGGGTCATTTAATGTAATAAATTACAGACTGTTGGAGACCTTACAAATTATCAAACTATGTTAAACTTGTTAATCAATGTGTTATACTTTAAAGGGTGATAATGAATTAGCGAATTAATGTATTTTGCACGAACCAATGCTTTATTGGTTCGTGATTCAACAAATTACTGTTTTGTGAAACGGTGGTCTTGAATCAATTATGTCAATATTTAAAATGTAAAACATTTGAATAATGACTTACAAGTGGAGTATTTGATTGAAAAATTCCTGCTTTTATTTTGAATGTTGATATACTTATCCAATGATGACAATGATTCAGCCGTGTATAAATTTAGCGATTTCTTTGTGCATATTATTTGTTTAACTTTTTTTATCAAGATGTTTTCCGGGTTTTGATACATGAAACATTCAATCCCAACATTTATTTAGCCAAAAAATGTAAAAGCTTAAATCATTTAATTGCTTGAACATTCTAACAAGCACTTCTATTATTATCATTGTAATAACATAATGTATGCGCTATCAAATCAGCTGCTTTGAATTTTAATATTTCTGTTTAGTTATCAACTTGATCTTTCTCATTACAGTCATGAAAAGTTTACCTATATAGTAAAGGTAGCTACATTTAGAAGCTATTCTTTAAACAATTATAATTTCAAAATATTTATCAGCATTTTATGGGAAATAACATATTTGCTGTAGAAAGAGTTCAAATGGAGTATTAATGAAGAGAGAATCTCAGTATCTTGACTATCATTTAATGTTAAGCTGAATCAATTCTATTTTTATACAATTTCAACATCTATTAAACATTTAGGCCATATTCTATCAATACTCTTCTGTGATAGGGGACCCTTTTCTAGAAGGAAGAATAAACTACAGTAAAGTCTTGATTTAGTTCTGCAATCCTACAAAGACACTCTTAGAATATTTTTCACAACCTTCGTAAAAAATTACATTTCTTCAATCAAATTCTTCCATTAAACAAACAGAAAAGTGTTTAAAAATTTACATTGTATTCTAAACCAATTTTCCTTTAAAACTGTCTAATTACAAAATTAAAGATTTTTGTGTGAAATAAACTCTTTTCATTCATTTCTGTCATTGTTTACATTTATTTTCTCTTTTTATTGTATGTGTATTTGAGTTTATTTCAAACTAAATATCGTTCAGAAATAATTATGATTTCTTTGTCATTTATAGGGAAACAGCTGAAAATGAGTTTACTGATCTCTCCTTATATAAACAGAACAGTAAGAATATTCTTAGGCTTTAGTTTCCAGTCTTACCATGTTTTATACTACTCATTCACTAAATTTCAGTCATTTTAGTTGCCTATGTATTATTTTGCACATAAAATAATTACATGAGTGTGTTGTAATAGTTTTTTTAGTTTTCTTGTTAATAATTTTCATTATTATACTAGATGTACAATGTTATCAATATTACAATGCCATTTAAGGTAAAAATATCAAAATTCTATACTAAAAACATTCCATTTAAGATTTCCATGTTTTTTTTGTTTTTAGCAGTGATAAATGTCTACTAGTTAAGATGAAGTTTTACTGTCGCAGTGTTTTTCTTAATAAAAAAGTAAGAATAATTGTTTCATAATTTTTAGTGATCCAATTTCAAAATACATAAAGAAATTCTGAATTTTTCCTAATAAAAATCGGAAAATAATGAAATTTCATTATTTCTGAAAATGCATCATGAAAAAAACTAAAATTTTATTTAGTCTGTTATACTTTCTCAAAATTGCAGAATCTCACTATGGTCATTTTATGACGAAACAATTATTCATATTTTTTTATTAACAAAATACTAAGAGGTAGCAGTCTTGAAGCATCACCTTAAGGTTCAATAATTGAATACAAATCATATTTTGTTTTTTGTATGTAAGTTTTGTTTACGTAAAAGGAATCAGTAAACTTATTTTCAGTCAATAGAGAGGGTTGTCAGATCGCTAAATTCTCATTTTACTGCAAGTAAATATTTTCGTCTCTAAAACATCAAGCAATGAGATTCTATTGAACAAAGAAAATCACATGACCCCTATATTTCTTTCGTATTCATTGTTGCTATTAGCAGTACATCTATTGTCAAATTGAGATTCTGATGTAACAAGTTCTCCTCCAAAAATGTCTAATCGCCAACTCGCAGATCTCTTTTAAATTAAACTCGACCTGGAAAACCTATTAATCAGGGAATCGTGTTAGTAATGCAAAATTCAGCGAGTTTCACTTTCAGTTACGAAAAACTGTGTTTGACAAACTAAAATACAACATTTGTAAAGAAGTATTGTGTACTATTGATCAAACTTACCAACTTTTAACATCAACCAGGAATTAAACTAGGAATTTAAAACAGGAGTTTATTCCTTAATTTTTCAAATGTAAAAAAACATTTCTCTTGACGAAAATGCAAGATTTACTAGTTTAAAACTTATTTTTATACAATTTGATTCGATTAATAAATACTATGGAAACCAATACAATTTTTTCCTCTTTTGTATCGATATCAAATGGTTTCCATTTTCTGCAAATAAAATCCCACAAACTTTGTATAAAAACTTCACTACCCTAATAGCCAGCGTATATATAAACGATTTACATAAAATTTAAGCAAATGCATCTCAGCCATTTGAATTAAAACTTACATAAATTGTATACAAAAATCGTATACACAATATTTCCATAATATTTACATAATTTGTATGTGACTGAAAAATGTATATAATCTATACACCTTGAAAAAACAGTAAAACTTTATGACTGCATTTGGTTTTCGAACTCAGCAATTGTTATGTACACTATAATCTCATTTATGTAAATTTTAATTCAAATGGCTGAGTTGCATTTACTTAAATATTATGTAAATCAAATCATAATGTTTGCATAATGTTTACACAAAATTCATATAATGCTGGCTATCAGGGATACTGCAAACATTTGAAATATATGTTTTTTATAAAAAACATATATTCCAAATATTCATGTCTCTTACGAAGACTAGGACATCTCAAAAGTTGTTCATAACTTTTTTTGTTGATAAATATAAAAAATCTGTCTTTACAATTTGTTCTCCTTGTAATTCCAAACATTTTTAAAAAAGGTAGAGCCTATTTCTTGTCCTTGCCAGACCTTTTCAGACAGAGCCATTTCTTAATAGAAATAGGCTCTGTTTGACAAGAGCTGGGTACCGCAAGTCTCAATGGATTTTGCGCTACATTTTTTAAAAATGTTCGGTATTACAAGGAGAACAAATTATAAAGACAGATTTTTTATATTTATCAACAAAAGTTATGAACAATTTTTCATTTTTTTATCGATTTTTCCCATGTTTCACTGGACGCCTCCTTAAATGGAGATGTCCTAGTCTTCGTAAGAGGCATCGATATGTTTCCTATTTGGCCAATACTCCTGTTAAAAATGACGTATTAAAACATTTTGAAACTTGTTAGAAACAAATTGAAACGTTATACTATTATACTTTTCCTCACTCGGGCACGTAAATTGCTATCTTACTCCCTGTTTTTAGAGAGTAAAGTGCTACTTTACTCCCGTATTTGAAACAGGTATATTTTGCTACCCGTTCTGATGTTCATAATCTGAAAGAGTATGTTCAAATTGATCAAATATAGTGAATGGGAGCGAGATTTGAGCATAACCTTTCAGATTCTGAACGTCAGGTATCAAAAATGCAACCATATTCCTGCGAATAGAAACGATAAAAGCATTGCTCATCTAAAACATCGTGTTGAATTTAAAAAATCACCCTAACGAAGATTTGAACTCGGAAAGTTGGTGCCATCAGCTTTAAACGTTGATGGCTTTGAGTGAGAGAATATGACTTTTAAGGTGTACGATTTAATTTGACCAGAGCTGAAAACGACCTGATATCGACGCCTGGGTGGAAGAAGATTCCATTTCAGCTCATCTAAATCAATGGGCCGAAATGGCACCTTTCTGAACTGCCCTAGTAGAAACTGTCCGGGCATTGACCGGGATGTAATGCGTGGCCATACCGGGCCCTGGTCAGTTGGCCTGGTATGTACCCGGTCAGTACCCGGTCAGTTTCTACTAGGGTGGTAACTCCTTCGAATCATTTCTGAAATGGAACTTTCTTATACCCAGGCGAAGTTGTGTTTTTACAAAATCAAATCAAATAAGCGAGGAACATACCTGGAATATTATAAGCTATTAGTGTACAGTTGGCAAAATAGTGCTTCCATGATAAGATTTTTTTCGGACTCATTTCTATCAATTCTTTCACAAATGTAACAGTTTATGTTGATATCTTTAAAAGCAAATATCTTAAAATAAAAAAATGAGTTCACTGGGTTTTCCTCAAAACAACAATTATTTGACTATATATATATCATTATTATATATTTTGCATTATTTTCACAATTCACCATACGACTTTTCAGTAACAAAAATACTTTTTCCTCATCGGGGCGGGAATACTCACATTCCCGCTCTTCTTCCGCAACTACACTCGTGAAGAAATACGAAATTCCCTCCCTAGTGGTGTAATGTACTAATCTCGTTATTTGTAATTTCACGTATGTTAGCTAAAATTTCAGGCGTGAGCATTTTAGGTATTCATTGTCAAAAAGTCAGAAATGTTGTTATACATGGGACTCGACATTATCCAACAACTTTTAATTATTATTTTCAGCCAAAAGTGCATCAGTTCCATGAAATTCCACTTCTGATATTTTCTACCAAACAATTAATTCTGTAACTAGCAGAATAGCTACAATTACTATTTCTTTAGTGTTTTAGATTGATCTTTCGCTGGATCTCGTTTGGCAAAGAATCACCCATATATATCAATACATACAAATATAACCACAATTTGAATTATACTCCGTTTATTGTAAAATAATTTTGCAGAAAAATGCCGCACTACAAATTAACTTACTTCCCCGTAAAAGCTATGGCTGAGCCAATCCGTTTCCTCTTCAGCTATGGAAACGTTGCATTTGAAGATGATCGTTTTGACCGAGAAGACTGGCCGAAAATCAAACCTCGTAAGTTACTTTTACCTTTATTTCAATGCACTTCCATTAATCTGCATTTTGCTATTGCAACTCCTTTATTCACTGAATTAAGTGAGACTAAAATATGCGATTGCGTTTCAGAAATGCCTTTCGGCCAGGTTCCTGTGTTGGAGGTCGACGGAAAGAAGATTAATCAGTCTACTGCCATTTGCCGTTACCTTGCAAAACAGTTCGGTTTAGCTGGCAAAAATGATTGGGAAGCTTTGCTAATCGATGCCGCAGTTGACAATATTCATGATTTACGACAAAGTAATTAATGATATTTATATTCAGATAACATCGAGATTCACAATAAGCTAACTGAATTAACATATGACTTACAGTTAACTCACCAGTTATGAAGTATATCCATATGTAAGTGGTTTATGAGACCAAGATTTTGAACATTTATAAAATTGTTAAAATCAGTCTAAATTGTTTTTAGCAATTGCATTGATATATAAACAAAATTTTACAACTACCCGGTTGTTGAACAAACTTTGTTGCCATAGCCGGGATTCGAACTTGCGACCTTAATTTTGGTCGCAGAAGAGAAGAGAATCTTTGCCGACACTCAGAATATGAAAAGTGTGAATTTCGATGTCCACTGGGTACATACTATGCTAATGTCCAAAACCCACAATAAATTTCATATTAACTATACGTTTATCTTTATCATTACAGAAATTGCTGCTTACCACTATGAAAGCGATGAGGCTGTGAAAGAACCAAAATACGAGCCTTTGGTAAAGGAAACTATTCCATATTATCTGGAACGTTTGGATAAACAGGTGAAAGATAATGGTGGTTACTTTGTTGGAGGAGCCTTGACTTGGGCAGACTTGTTTTTCGTAGCTCTCCTTGACTACTTGAATTACATGGCTAAATTCAACATAATTGAGAAATATCCAAACCTCGTTCAACTGCAGACGAAGGTACTGAATGTGCCGCAGATCAAGACCTGGATTGAGAAACGCCCAAAAAGCGAACTTTAACGTGGAAAAATAATTGTTCTAATTATTTTTCCGATTTCGATAATTATATTATCGTATAAATGTGTTATACGATACTAATACAAGAAACATGATTTTTATATATTCTTGTACTGCTTATGATTAATAAAGTCGGCTAAAACTGAATCAACTGTTGTCTGACTAGTTCCTATTACAGTTACCTTTCGGAAACTTTTGAAAACATTCCAAAATTTTAAAGAAATTCCAAAAAGTATAAAAATTCCGAAATATTGAAAAAAAAAAACAATCAACTTTTCCCAATATTTTTAACAATGAAAATATTGGAAAAAGGTTTTGAACGAGTTATGCAACTATTATGATTTAACTGAAATTAAACATTTTATCAGAAAATCATTTTGCTGATATTTTCATTGGCTCATCATTCAACAATGGAATTATTGTGAAAAAGTAGCTGGAGGAATAACTGCATTCCTGATCAGAATATTTGTGAAAAATATTCAAAGCCATATCTATTAAATTTAACGTTTCACCAGAAAAAACATTTTTCTGATATTTGTATTGGCTCATTTGAACAATGAAAGTTTTGGAAAAAGATATCTGGTCAAGTTATGATTCAAATATAACTTGCCCCTTAGAAAAAAAAAAAAAAAACACATCGTAGCGGCAGTAGGATAAAAAAAATGCAACAATACAACGTAAAATATTATTGTTCAACATTATATTACAGGGTGGCCACTCTTTTTCCGAAAAAAAAGTCCCTGATTTTTCCAGATGATTTCCAACATTTTTTCCTGACTTTTTGATCAGGGAAATGAAGGACCATAAATCACCATTTTAAGAAATTCGGCATGACCCCCAACATTTTTTGAAAGTTTTAAGTAATTTATTTTTATTTTCCGACAGTGTATTTACACAAAGCCCCCGAGTACTTTTAATAATAAATAAATTCATTGTTGCCTATATACTATTTGTCCTACAGTCGGACGGTTTGAATTTACGCGCCACGCGACTGCTGTCCAAACATACGAATCAAGAGTCAAGTCGTGTTCATTCAAAATGTGTAATCTTGATTGATAGTAAATTTGTGACGCTATAAGCTATCAGAAGCGAGATAATGAGCTTTAGACGAAAAGTAGCTGCCGACGAAGACTGATCACTAGTCATTTTTCTACCACTTGATTGATCTGCTGACGTAATTATTGAAATACGACAATGTTTACCACTTTTCGAACGTTGTTGATATTGGTAGTTTTAATCAATTTTGTGTCAGCTGGACCTGAGGAGAAAGAGGGTGTCAAATATGCCAACAAATGCGAAGGTTTGTGTTATTATTCTTTATTTCTGTTTGTCAATTTTGACCTTACAGACAAATCTAACCTCAACTTTTACCGACCTTGTTTATAATTTATTATTATTATTATTATTATATTTAGCTTTATTTCATTTTTGAAATTTTAAATCTTACGATATAAATGATTTGATCATTAATTTGCTACGTTATGTACAAAAATGAAACTAACTCCTGTTTATTTTCAGTGTGCAAAGTAGTGGCAACAGAACTAGAAGCAAAATTGGACGAAACGGGTAAAAAACGTGAAGTTTTGGAAATTGGGTATTCCATTGAAGATGTATTGCCAACGAAGAAAAAGGAATACAAAAAATCGTGAGTCATTTTGTATTTCTGGTAAAGCAGATAAGATAGCTTGAGTTTAAATTATAATGTGTTTGAGATACCAATCTTTTTCATTTTATATCCATTAGATAATGACTGTTTATTTTTTACTCATTAGGATTAGGATAGTTATTAAAATAAATTTTGTATGGAATTCATTCTAAACTTTTTATTTAATGTATATTGTAATTATGTGTTTTTCAGGGAACTGAGATTGATTGAGTCAATGGAAGACATATGTGAGAAAATTCTAGAGTACAACATCCACAAAGAGCGCAGTGACAGTACAAGATTTTCCAAAGGAATGAGCCAAACATTCAAAACTTTACACGGTCTTGTGTACTGTATCAGAAATCCATATTAATCGATATTTTAATTTAAAAAAGTCATTTATTATATCATTAAAATGCCTGCTAAGTTTTTCAATTTATACTCATTAATTAATTTTTTTATTATTCATTTATTATTAATTAATATTATATGATCTGAAATTATTTTGCAGCAACAAAGGTGTAAAAGTAGATTTGGGAATTCCTTATGAATTGTGGGACAAACCATCTGTAGAAATAACCGCCCTAAAAAATCAGTGTGAAAATTTAATGGAAAATCATGAAGCCGATATTGAACATTGGTATTTTAATTTCCAAGACAAAGTTCGTCTTATAGAGTAAGTTTTAATTGTTAAATTAATTATAAATTCTATTTTACTATTTGAATTTAATTTCTTTTTTGAAATATATAATTACACTAACTGGATGAACAATTATTTACAGCTATTTATGTAGGGATAGAGCCCTCACAAGTGATGACAAATCATGTCTAAATGAAAAAGGTGATACTGGAAATAAAATTGAAGAATCTAAAGATAAGAATAAGGGAGAAAAAACGAGTCGAAAGTCTAGCAAAAAAGGCAAATCCGAAAAGGAAGAGTTGTGAAGAGTAATGTATTGATATATGGAGCATTTTATACTGACAATGTTGAATGACTAACATGCTTGCTATTTTGAGATAATTAAATACAGTAAGCATGTTGACCAAGTTTAAAAATTCCATCAGAGAATATTGGATAATGTAAGAAACACTGACAAAAACACAGACCATACTCTGTCTCGGAAGTACAGTTAGATTACATATAAAATAAGTATTATAAAATAAGCAAACACATATGACATAGAGAATCATATTCCAATTCCTACATGTTTTAGTTATGACAAAAACTGCATGAGTATATGTGAGATAAGTCTTAATTAGTCCTAATGGAATTTTTTAACTGAGGAAGTAATTTTATCATTTTATAAAATATTTTGTATATCATTTTGTAATAAAAATATAAAATAAAATAAAGTGAAATATGTATTGAATTAAACTATTCCCTGACTAATACTACATAATGTATGTGAACAAATCTAAAACTGATTTTCAAACCATTACACCTTTTTATTCATTTGTAATCTCAATGTGATACTGCTGAAATATTCACTTTCATATTTGTTATTTACATTTACTATACAAATGATAAGATATGAAAATATGAAAATGAATATTTAAACAATCAAATTTCAATTGACAATCTTCTCATTTATCCTAATATCAGTTTGATTGTCGCTATTAAAGAACTCAAATTAATGTAAACATTTTATTCAATAATTTATCAGAAAGATAGCATCACAACTATGGTTTATTCTCTTGTTGTTTCTTCCAAATTGAATGCGGCAGCCAAACTCTCTTCCCTCTAAGAGTTCTCAGTCTCTTTTGCTCTTCGTTGAAGTCTGCATGTTCATCTCTATACAATCCGTAATCCCTCAGATGCTTCATCAACGAATAGGTCTCTTTCAAACGTGGATAGTATTCAACAATTTCTCTTCTCTTCTGAATCGGCTTCTCGCTGAACAACTGTACTATTTTCATCGACGTCGAATTCGTCGGCCTGTAAACCTCTCCAAATATTCTGTTGCTCAGTCTTTTCATACGCATCGCGTAATTTGTCCCAGCCTTTGCCAACTCCACATACTTGTTCATTTCTATTCTGCAAACAATTGAACAAATGTCAATTTGCAAAACACATTTCAAAACTCAATTCAAAACCAAAACAAACACAGATACTCAAAACTAAATCCATTTTTTACTTGATTCCCTATTATCCAATCATTCCCCCTTAATCTCCTAAAACCTAAAACCGTATCTAAACTCACCTTTTTTTTATTTTGTAGAGGTTGGAGTTCGAAACTCACCTAAATTAATGATTCATGGAACTTTAAATGCCCGAACCTGCACCTAACCCCAAACGCCGACTCGAAAACAACTGCCTCTCTCGCGGATATCCCGGAAGATGGCGCGTCGTGCTCGCTTTGGTTTTACGCCGCTCGGAATGATCGATTTTCCGCGCAGTGCCGAAGTGGCGCGGGCGCGCCCGAGCGCCGCCGAACTTCAACCCCAGCAGGTCCGCCCGAGCGCCGCTCAATCGTCTGTCACGCCCGTTTCGTTCGCCGTGTCATTTAACCATGTAAACACGCGTCACACGAGTCCCCGCAGTCAAACCGAACACCCGCCAGTGCCGCACGAGCCGCGACTCGCTCGATTCCGTCGTCGCTGTCGCTTAGCCGCCGCGCCACACCAACATGTCCGAGATCCGCAAGCGAATCGTCGATGACACTTGCGCCGCGTCGCGAGACGTCAACGATGCCCAAGTGAGAGCCTTCGCGTTTGTTTACTTTGCTAGTTCGGCGAATCGTCGCGCGATTTCTCGTGTAAACATCGCGGTTTTTGCAATTTCACATCCGGGAGAGAGTTTTTTTATGAGAGCTTTGTTTACACAATGATTGCCGAATGAGTAGTTAAGTGGGATAATGTGTAATTGGGGAGGTTTGTGGATTTGACGAGAATTTTGGGGTTTTTCAGAAGGAAGACATTGAGTCGGAGGACGACGCGAAACTCGACGTGGACGAGCTCGCGAAAACTCTACCACAGGGAACCAATCACACCCCGAACATCCTCGGCGCCGCTCTTTCCGGCTTACCAGATCGGTACTTTCATTTGCTGCGCTGTCACGCTTTCGTTTACTGCAAAAATATTTGATAGAAAGGAATAATAAAAAAGATGCGGAATTCATCATTTGAATTTCAGTTTCATTCTATTCTAGTCTGTCCTGTGAATTTATTAATTTTTTCAAGGACGAATTTTTTGAATTCTTCAAAAAGAATTCGTTTATCTTAAATTTCAAAACCTGAATTCAAACTGACAAAAGGAATTCTTCTCTATTCTTTTCAGTTCCAGTTAGATTGACATTTCGAACAATTTTTCTTTGAGTTTACTAATTGGAATTCATTCAACTATTTATAGCATTCAAATCCGAAAAATGAATTTCTAATGAATACTGAATTTGGCTAAAAATCCAATTCTTTTCTATTCTTTTCTATCCAGAATTTTGTCAGGGTAGTCCAAGTTGGTTTCTTCGCTTGTAGAGTGGGTAAATTATTTGGATCGCGCTTGGAATGTCGCACATTTTAATTGTAAATCGAACTCGACTGGAATTAGGAAAGACGGGGAGTTTGTGTCTAGAAGTTGATTTTCATTTGACTGGGCTTTCTCTCCCTGCAATTGTGGAAAGTCGCGGTTCCGCGGGTCGCAATGCAGTTTTCTGTGTGTGTAATTATGTAATCCGGTTTTCGAGCGAAAATTAAATAAATAGAAGAAAGAATCTGCCGTCGAGCGTATCGAAATTATGTAATGGGTTTAATATTTAGAGAACTGTCGGCGGTAATACAAAATCGAATACGTTAGAGACAGCTATTTTAAAGTGGATTTTAAGTGCCGCATTTTTCGTATGGCGCTTTATTTGCTGAATTGACATTGTCTTGCGATTCGAAGGGTCAGGCTGGAATAAAGTTCCATTATTAATTTACGTGTTTGTTTGTTTACAAGACAGTGAGAATTGACCGTTTTTATCGCTCGTAAGTGGCTAAGAAATTGCATAACCGACGACAATTGCCTCTCTAACTAATTGTCACTTCTGAAGTACAGTCCTTGCAAACAGCTGGGAAACGCGCAACCTTTGCTACCCCACTTATGAAAGTTTCCAATCAGAATCAAACGGTAAAACAAGGAATTCACATTTGAACATTGTTCCTCGACTTCGATTATACCTTAGCATTTTGATTGGAAGGTATTTCGATGGACAAATGCATTTCCACATACATTATCAAATAAATTTAAAAGTCATTATTCAGCACTCCTCGAAAGTAACAATCAATCCACTGCCCTGCTGCATCCATTACCAATTCTTTGCATTCCGCTGTTATTGTTTTATCTTCAGTTTCAGATTACATTAAATGTTATATTAAATCAGTTGTCACTGTTTTCATTACTTTTCATCGCATTTTCCCCTTATCATTCATTAATCGACATATCATTTATCTCTGATTGTATTTACTTGTCATCCAGCTGGAGAAACTGGGTTATCAGAGGTATTTTCACATGGCTCATGATTGGTGGATTTTGTCTCATCATTTATGGAGGACCCTTGGCGCTGATGGTCACGGTAAATCCTTCTTTCCATTTTCTATGTATTACTGCGAATTTCCCTATTGCCTTTATTCTTATTACTATTACCGTTGCAAATCCTCCCACTGCAGTAGTGTATACTGTTGGACTCATTGTTAATACACCCATTCTACTTTTCAGACTCTAATTGTACAAGTGAAATGCTTTGAAGAGATCATAAACATTGGCTACGCGGTCTATCGAATACACGGCTTGCCATGGTTCCGTTCATTGTCCTGGTACTTTTTAATTACTTCCAACTACTTCTTCTATGGCGAAAATCTGATGGATTACTTCGCAGTGGTGATCAATCAAACGGTAAGCCAGCTGATTGATTGGTTTCGATTGCATTCAATAACAGGATTGATCTGGAGCAGAAACGCGCATTTCTAATTCAAGCACTGTGTCATTGGACATTGTATGGTAGTGGTTAGTGTGCGAACGAACACGAAGGAAGACTTATTCCGATACGCCCTGACGTGAAATCAATAGTTTTGCTAATACCATATAGGTGCCAATTTGTATATGCAACGGTTGTTATGAATGAAGGCAACGTAAACTGGAGATAGATGTCAGTTAATGCGGAGCAGTTTCGTCCATTTTATTGGACACGTTTGGTTAATTAAACTCCCGGTTGATTTCGTGTCAACGCGGCCTTTGGGGAAACACGCGATGGATGCTTGTTGCTGACAATTCACTGAGAGGGAAGGCATTGGGTGAATTGATTAATGCTGAGAAAAAGTTTTGTATTTTGTAGGTGAAATCAAAATGGTGTTAAAGATGTATGGAATGGGGAGCCATTTGAGGGAAACAGTCGGTTTTGTCTTAACCAGGGTCATTACGGGGATAGTTACGATCAATGTCGCTGTGTCACTGTTCGGGATGTTTAATCGATTCTCACAAATGTCGAGTTGGAAAAGTGAGGCTTCGGCGAATGTATTAAGATATTATTTTACTTTTATCTAATATTCGAGGGATGTGTTAATGGATGGACTGATCCATGCGAAGATTATTTTAATGAATACTTCTTTTGTTTAAACAAATTGAACTGTCGTAGGCTAGATTGCAATATCTAATATTTTGCAATAAATTTGTGGTGCGTAGAGTTGGTTTTGAAACTTGGTTGCAAAATTGGCATCTGCGTGTCGGTGAAGTTATAAAGGAATAGTAAATGGTAAATACACAATCATGTGATTATTAAACAAAGTTGTTGTGCATCTTGAAAACCTGGGAAAATCAGGAATAATTGTAGTGCTGAAATGTCAGGGAATGTTATTAAAAAGCAAAAAACATGGAAAATGTTTTTCTCGTAAAAAAATGTTTCAATATTTGTTTCCTTTTATGGTATAAAATAAAAATGGTTAAGTATCTGAAATTGATACATAGATTCCATGAAACATTAAAATATAATAAATATGGATGACAAACTGTATGTGTTTTCAAATTTTTACTCGTATTTGGCTAAAACGCATACAAATCGGTCATATTCAAATCATATTCTGCATAAAATTCAAATATTTTTTTTTTTATTGAAAATGAAAACCATTTGAAACAGTCTTCCATTTTTTCAGTAAAATGTGATTTAATTAAATAGAGTTTAGTTTCAACAGCTGCAGAAATGACCTGGAAAATATATAATGCAGTGCAAATCGTGAAAAAGTCCAGGAATTTTTTAATTTGAATTTGAAAACCGTAACAACCTTGTTAAAGCTATAATGTTACATGTTAGCTTCACATAAATTACCTACAATTAGTTGTTCAACTAATTTCATGCTTATAATTGAATATACATATCACAACATAATTAGCTGATTAACACCTCTAATTAACGGAACTACCACATTTCCTATATTGTGAAAAGTTTATAAATATATGTAAACTTACTATATATATGTTTACGATACTATACTGATTCATAACTTATTTCAGGAATACTTACGGGTTCTCGTCACTTATCACCGCTTCATTTCCTTCTGCTTATACATCATGGGATTCGTCTGGTTTGTCCTGTCACTCGTGAAAAAGTATTACATGAAGCAATTCTCCCTTTTCGCGTGGACCCATGTCGCATTGCTCATAGTCGTAACGCAAAGTTATCTCATCATTCAAAATATTTTTGAAGGGCTGATATGGTATGTAAAAATGCCTCTCCATCAAACTTAACTGATCCATCAACTAGGAATATATGTCACTAACAGTACATCTGAATTTAAGGTTTATCGTACCAGTAAGCATGATTGTCATCAACGACGTCATGGCTTATGTCTTTGGATTCTTCTTCGGTCGAACTCCACTCATCAAGTTGTCTCCAAAGAAGACCTGGGAGGGCTTCATCGGGGGCGGAATCTCAACAGTAATACTGGGTTTAGTTGTGAGTATTTGCAATAATTGTGAAATCAGCAAATTGGGGAGAAATTGTCATGGTGATTTAGTATATCTTTAAAAAGCGATCGAAGCGCCTCTATAACCAAAGCTTTGGGCCTTAAAATTGTTTAAAATGCCTCAAGTTTAGTTTTTCTTTATGCTTGATTGGGTTAAGAATTATATATTAAGATTAAATGAAGATACATTTAAATAAAAGTTATAAAGTTATTTAAAAAAGTTCAAGAAGTTTGGTTTTTATGGCCCATTAGTTATAGTTTTCTCGTCGCTTAATCTGTACAATTGTTTGCAGATCTCTTACATCATGTGCCAATACAGATACTTCGTCTGTCCCATTGAGTACAGTGAAGTTCTGGGAAGAATGACCATGGACTGCGAACCTTCCTATTTATTCCGACCGCAGGAGTACACGTTGCCACTTAGTTTACAAACAATCACAAAAATGGTAATTTAAAGTATTTATTTTTGTGAAATTAAGTAAAATGAAACTGAATCGAGTGGTGATATAAAATGTTCAATTTCCATGAACAATTGATTTTTTTATAGTTCAACTGGAAGTCCACGGTAACGATGTATCCATTCCTGCTGCACTCTCTTTCAATGTCAGTGTTCAGTTCAGTAATTGGTCCATTTGGTGGGTTCTTCGCCAGTGGATTTAAAAGAGCATTTAAAATCAAGGTATGTTGGGCAGTAAGATTTTCCTTTGAATTCTCTTTGCTGAATAAGAATAACTGCTAACAAATGGTGATGATGAATTTTTTAGGACTTTGGAGATGTGATTCCTGGACATGGTGGTATCATGGATAGATTCGACTGTCAGTACCTGATGGCCACATTTGTCAATGTCTACATCTCGTCTTTCATTCACACTTCGTCTCCGCAGAAACTTCTTCAACAAGTAAGTTGAAGATAAGTTGCGCAAATTGCGCAAATTCCTTCGGTGAATTATGAATTCTGTTTTTCTTTTACAAAGTCATTTAAGGGGACCAAAAGGATTTACCATAGTGGATAAAATCAATGTTTTGCAATTCAGATTCTAACATTGTAACATTTTTAATAGTTTGTTAAAAATTCTAAAATTTTGTTAAAAAACATTCTAACGTTTTTAAAATTTTGTTGTAATAAAGTTATCTTCCTTGTAACTTGTAATAAAATCTTTCTTACTATGTTTTTCTACACTAAATTTGGAACGTTGGGCTACATATTTAGAACAATATTGGTTGAAATCTGAGCAAGTTGTGACTGTCTGAAGTTGGGAAAATGAAAAAAAAAATCGCTCTCAAGATATTTCAGTTCAAAGTTTGATATTGAATATAAATAAACCGTTATCGATAAATAAGCCATTTTTCCAATAGGTTATCACAAATTACGCAAGAGTACATTGAACTGCACATATCAAAATGACGAAATATGAAATTATTTTTTTTGCAAAAAATCGATTATTAACCAACTTTCAGTGAACGGTCCCCATAAAGTGATGTCGAAGACATGCTTACCGATTTTGCAGTTTTGTAAATATTTCTGTTGAAAGACAATATAAACTTTCGCAACTGATTTATAACATTTTCTCATTTTCAAAGAATCTTTTAAACACAGGAACTTGATCATTTAAAAAGTGGTATGGGCGTTGTTGGAGAATGTGTTTGTGAGGTAGGAAAAAAGGGGTCCCCAAACTACATATATGTTCAGAATTGTTTATAAAAAATGTGCTTGCATATTACACCATATTCTCCCGTAACCAAAAAATTTCATGAATCAATTTGGAACGATACTTTTTAGTTACGGTGCCAATAATTAAAAACACTCTAATTGTGTGGCAGCAGAACGTCGAGACCACTTTAATAGGGAAAGACAAGGGCAAATCCAAACAACTTTTTTAGTGAATCATACACAAATATTCCAAGATAGATTGTTTTGTATACATACATATACAAACATAATATAACGAATTTAAATGAACTTTAATTGAACGAACTTAAATAATAGTAAAGTGAAGTTAACTTCAATAATAAAATGCTTGTATACATGTCTTCAGACTCAAAGAAGACATTTGAATGATAGGTAGATAACTGATAGGTAAAAACTACAACCTTGTTACTTTTAGCAATTCATTATTATTTCCATAATGCTACTTTGTACAAACATACATTGTCAACTCTCAAGATAAGACAAAAAATGCAAACAAAATACCTTGCCAATGTTATACCCACTATTAAGGTAGTTCTATCGTATAGGGCCGTACATTTAGGGGGCTAAGTAAATAATTTGTTTATTTGAATAATAATGTATTTTTAGGCAAAATCGTTACGAATCTTTTCATCTCGCTAAATACACATTCACTTCTTGAAATTCGAGTCATTTAGCATGGAAATGGTATCAATTATTGTTAGTACATCTATATCGATATACAGAGATAAATGCACACAATTTTCGATTTCTCGCAAACGATCTAGTAAACCATTTTCAAACTTTTACCAGTTATTGTAATATAAAGCAAATTCTATTAGTTTTACTTTAAAACCTATTCGGTAAACAAAGAAATTATTACACTAATTTTGGTTGTTAATTTTATTGTTTACCGAAAACGATACATTTTGGTAAATGTATCGTTTTAGAACCTTAAAGGTACACTATAATGTTAAAAATCAAATAGCGAACAAGCCCATTGTATAAAACGGCGACTCTTTCACAGTCAGCAAACAGCACTAATTGGGATCAATTTTGCAGGTATTCAGTCTGAAACCAGAACAGCAATTGCAACTGTTCCAGTCGTTGCGCGACTCCCTCGAGCACCGAGGGCTCCTGAACGCTTCTTGGATTCCAGTCGACCAGTAAACCAAATGTCCCCGCGCCCTAGACACAGTTCAACCTCATAAGTTGAGCGCACTTGCTCCGCCCGAAAAGTTGCGCGCACCACAAACGATTCCTATTTTTTTACCATCAAATCCTTGTTCGTTCAGAAGTATTCTCACCGTACTCGTAATTCAACGTAAGTCAACGTAAGCTTAACGGACTTACGCGATCAAAGTAGCCGTTAGTGTCGTTAGAGCCCCCTGTAGCACGATGTCGAACCACGAGGGATTGGCTTAAACGACGGTTGTTGTCGAACAACGTTTTCTTCTTCTTCTCCCCTGTCTCCTCCCTTTGCAAAACACCTGCCACCCGGCAGACAAAGAAAGTACAAACTTTACTTTTCTCCGTCGAGAAAGTCGTAGCGATAAACTTAATTTCGTTTCATTGGCGATCTTCTACCCGTTTCTCCGACTTGGCCCGACGTTCCGCCGCGGAACCTCGGGCGAAGCCACGAAGCAACGAAAAATCGTCGCCGACCGCTTTGGCGCCTCAAAGTGCGTCGAGCCTTTATTTATTAATCACGCGAAATCATTGACCAACCAGAATCACCGATCCAATGAGCAAACGAACGATCTCTATGACAGATTCCAATGTGTTGGGACTCGCCAATTCCACGCTATTTCTTGTCTTTCTTTCATTTATCTACAGCTATGTTATTTATTTGCTCTTCGCTGGCTTGGTTCGGATTCGTCCGGACGGCATCGTCAAAGTTGTGTGTTTGATGGACGTGTTTTAGGTGCAACCTTTGTGTCTATTTAGCGGAGAGTATGTGTACCGAGGCGAATGGAACGAGGGCCGTTCGAGCGAGTTTTGCGCGGCCCCGCAGACGTGATATATTTTTGGCTCTCTGGAATGTGCAGGGATTACAAATGGGCGATAGTTGTTGACGAGATTAGATGTAGTTCATTGGTGTTAATTGTTTGAGCGACGCAACACGCAGCGCCCCCTGTCAGACAATTTTGACTGAAGCAAGTTGGGTGTGTTTACGTTTTCCATGCATCGTGGTATCGCAAGTCCAACGAAGACTTGTCGAATTGCTTCCGTTAAATGCGTCTCGTAGGACTCTTCTTGACCAATCGGAATACCAATGCAATGTTGTTAAATGTGTTTGAGTCTAAGGTTTTATTGTATTGAATTGTATGGGTCTTAGCTGTAACTGTCTCCGAACATTTCGTTGGTAGTTGTTAATCTATTTGAGAGCAGTGTTAGACTATGAGAAAGAGATTTCATTTCCAGCAGGCGCTGCGAATCACATTTTGTTTAGGAAATGTATTTGAATCGCTTTTATGATTTGAAGCATTTTAAAGGATAACTCATGTTATTGCAAGGAAACAGAGAATGTACAAGTATATTTCGCTATATAATGAATGTGCTGATAATAGGAATATTATTGCCAGAGTGTTGGCGAGGAATACATGTTGAAGAAGGGCAAGTTCAAAATGTAGAGAATGAAATTGTGTATATGTTATATATTTTATTGTGATGATAAACTATGTTTTAAAATATTGACAATCTATTTATGTAGCTGAAAAGGTATAAATAAAATTGTTAATAAAATGACAGACGTGACAGGATTTATCTTGAATGTACAGTTTAAGGCCCCTGAGTTTATTTGTCCGATGAAACTAAACTCTTTGCAGATTGGTTCAGTACTGCAAGCTGCAGCTCTTTAATGGTACTAGTTAAACTGGAAGGAAAATAACATTAGTATAATCAGAATGAGATAAATTAATGTTTATATTGGTTGTCAGTTGATTACCTGTTCAGAGAGCTGTCAATCTCAGTAAGATGTGAACAAAAGTTCCCAACATTTACTGATAATTTGTCAAATATCTGTTCATGAAATTCAATAGACATATTTTGTAAAGTGGCTGAGCATTTTTTAAGGATGTCTAGAAATATTTCAGT
Source organism: Ceratoteleas bidentatus (assembly GCA_022817645.1). Taxonomy (NCBI): domain Eukaryota; kingdom Metazoa; phylum Arthropoda; class Insecta; order Hymenoptera; family Scelionidae; genus Ceratoteleas; species Ceratoteleas bidentatus. The sequence continues at coordinate 2,864 of JABFPB010001414.1, read as the reverse complement.
CTCCTCTTCCGTTTCAGGCAGCTTAATTTTCTCACATGCTAGCAAAGAAATGGATTTCAGTTGTTTCTGCAGCTTAACTGCAATATTATTCAGTTTCTGCTCTGAAAGGGTAGCTGAAAACAATAGATTTATAAAATTAAATTATTAAACTATTAATAAAACACCTGTTATATATAAAACTATAAAATACGTTATAGCTTCAGGTTGACCAGTTAAATGGAAAATTATCATGCAATTCAGTAATGAAATTTGAGGATTGAAATGAAAAGAACTAAACACATTTTGAAATTTTACAATTTAGAAAATATCAATAAAAGTTATCTCTTATTATTCATTATGTAACACAAAATTTTGTCTGCAAGAAAATTAAAATAAACTTAATTTGTTGATGAGGAGAAGCAGGAAAACAAAAGTATTAAATACTCTTGGGCTAGATTAAATTGCAACTGGTTAACCGTAAATAATAAATATAAATCGTATTACAAAAAAAAAGAATCAACAAACAAAATTACTTAAACTGTTGTTAACAGCCAGGGAGTAGGTGTCACTTTCGGGATGTAATTTGGACAACCACTCAACATCTACAAGTCTATTCTCCAGTTTGAATAATTGACTTTGCAGCGTGTCAAATTCTTTCTGTACAGCAAGAATATCAGATATGATTTTCTTATTTTGTGATTCATGCTTTATCAGCAGCGCAATCATGTCCATTTGCAGCATATTGTTATATGCTACAAGTTTTTGATCATCTTCATCCATTGTTTTCTACAAAACAAAAAATTATTTCAGAACATTATTACCCAAAAAATATGTTAATATAACATGAATTTATGTTAAAGCGCCAATATTAATATTTTTTATAATAATTAATTTTTATTATAATAATTTTGTATATAAAAATGTATATATACATTTTTTCAGTAGGGTAAAACGGCTGTTTGCTTAGCATATTGGTTTATATTGATATATGATGAATTGGATGGCAGTAAATTCAAACAAATGTTTACACAATTAATTTTTCAGACGGTGAACAATCATGACATTTATATCATTTATTAAAGTTTACTTTAAACTTGATTCAAGTTGTGTGCACAAATTGTATATAATTGTCATAGGGCTAAGTAACAGCTGACAACCTTTCCTAAACTTATTTTTTTCTATTGAAAATAGAAAAAAAACTGATAAAATAACAAAAAAGTATCCACACTTACCAAACAATAATGTACAGAACAACTAATAAAGAACGACTACATTTAAATACACTAACAATATAATTTATTCGTGCTCGTCTTCAGCGATTTATACGGCAGGTTCTTATGTCAACATTTTTAAACGTAAACACGATAAACAACACGAGATGTTCACACTCTGTCATCTGATATTCGTTACACTGCAGTGTTGCCAAGATTCACAGCAGATAAGTGAAGAGACATCGTTCGTCTCTCCATAAAAACGCACCTAAAATTAACACATTGAAATCACTTATTTTCTGTAATAAATAATTATACAAATTAAATTGTTATTCCAAAACCAAACAAACTTTCTCTTTCAAATCAGATGATTTTAAAAATACTAGTGCAGCCAATCGCAATGTTTCCGTTACTCTATATCTGTCTTTATTACACATCCACATTTAGACTGAGAGACATGTATTGTCATTATAACATTGACGCGTAAATAAAACGTCACCTGTTACGCTGTCATGAAAAGTAATCGAGCTTCTGTCCTGTGACCTGTGTACCGGGAGAAAACGCTTCGTTCTTTTCAAAACATTGTTGACAAATAATAACGCATAATGTCCGAGGTAGGCGACGGTTCAGAAAAAAAGAGTTGTGCGTTTTTGTTCAAAAAACGGAAAGTCAGCAAAGCGGGAAACCGAAAACGAAATGTGGAAGACGAGAAAAACGGTGCGTAGTATTTAGAATAAATGATAACTTGAGTGAAATGTGTGAAATTGGTTGTTGTTAATGAAATATTAATTTTAGAAAGCGAGGATGAAACGGTCGTTATCAAAAAGGAAAAGAAAATTGACACGAAAAACCCGATGATACAAAGCGTGAGTTTGTAAACATAACCTTAAATAGGTATCCCAACTTTTGTTGACAAGTCTTTTATAACTATTGTCACAGATTGATAGGATGTTTCACATTGATGATGTTACGTTTAAGTGTATTTTCATTCATTTCAGACATCGCGGCTGCATGATAAAATATCATCCCAAAAGGATGACAACAGCAGTGATGATGAGGATAAAGTTTTGGTATCTTACAAAAGTAAGAGGTTGGCATCAACGTCTGGACCTCAAGACCAAGGAGCCACAGCTACACTGGAAACTGAAACTGAAGTTGACAGAGATGCTCAGGCACTTTTTGAGAAAGCTCGAAAGATTAATGATGTAAATAATTTACATAGTTTATCACTATATTACAATATAAGTTATTAAATTTGTGAAATTTACAGGTATGGTAAAATAATAGTACATTCGATTCGATTTCTATTTGGATATTTCAAAACTGTATTGAATATGTACAAAATTTTACTTCAATAATTTTTATTTTACAAATATGATTCTCTGATACTAAAAAGTAATATACAAATTAAAAAAAATGAAACTTATTTTTTGTATTTGAAGTACAAATACCTGTTTATCATTATAATCTGATTATATTATACTTGATATTAAAATATAAAAAAAAAAGAAATTATAAATGAAAAGAAATGCTCTGGGATTAGATTGTTCAAGTCAGTGTTTTCTGCTACAAATCTTATATTTTTAATTTATTTGCTGTAATAGTATATTTTTAACCAAGGGAGTAAAACGGAGTTTTACTCCCCGAGGTTACAACGATATTTTTCGTTACACA
>JABFPB010001413.1:0-25452 GCA_022817645.1 Ceratoteleas bidentatus | reverse complement strand
GTGGTCGATAAAAAGAAGCCCGCGCCACCCAAGCCGGTGACGCCGGATGACGAGAGCGAGGAAGATGAGGGAAGCGACGAGGACGACGAGAAGAATGACGACGACGAAGGTACGCCGAGTTTCTTATCGATCGTTCGGCAATTGCGACGGATCTTGCGGGTCGAAGTTTCAGGTGGAAGATTCCAGGATAGTGTTGGGGTGGGATGAGGAATTTATTTTTCGTGGGAGGTAGTTGTTTAATTATTGGAAGGTTAGGTTTTTGGAAGGTTGGAATTTAGGCGACGAACGATTTTAGAAGGGATAAGTGGAAAAAATGGGTGGGTTTTAGGCAGGATTTGTATTTATTGGAGGGGGGAATGAATGGCATGAAATGAGAATGGGCACAATCAAAGCACAATGGTAATAACATGTAAGTTTCGGAACATACTCATTTTTAATATCACTTCCGTGTTCACAGAGCAAATTGCACGTTGTCGTAGGAGTTTGGGTAACTGTAATTGAAATTAACATAGTCATAGGTACTTATTCGAACTAATCAATTCACGTACTGTAGCTACTTGACCTACACTAAACATCAGGATGTTGCAGCTACAGTTTACAACTATTTTGCGAACTAACTGTATGAAATGTTTCCTTTGATAACGGAACTGTATCTAGCGAAAAATAACCCACATTTCGAAACATGAAGTTACAGTATATTTTATCGCAGTACAAATATTAGCTGCGATTGTACGGAAGAAGAAATTGGTTTGAATTTTAATACGGAAATGGTTTTAAAAAAGGCAAAGAGCTGTTCTGTTTACATGTTATTTCATTTATTAGCAGAATCACTCGTTTGACAACCTAATATTTGTATATAGTTTGGAAATCGGTGAGTTTCAAAAGGCCATATGTAAACGAAATGTATACGTTTTGGAAAAAACGTAAAAGGTTCATATTTCAAGAAAGTTCCCAATAGTGAAAGTCTTTAAACGTTTTACATTCGTTTAACATGTCTGGGATCATATTTAAAAGATGACAAAATTCATACATTTAGAAAATATTAATATAGTTCGATCGTACATATGATAATAAATTAAAAATTCTCATTTCTTTTATTTCGAATGTGGATTAAAGTATTACGCGAAATGTATATTCTACCATGGTATATAAAACACTCTAGGAAATTATGAATAGTCTATTCTTACATGCTACATGCTAGTATATAAAATGATTTATATTTTTATAAATCATTCGACCGTAAATAATATTTGTTTACAATATAGAAACAACTTTTAAATCGTTGACGAATGTTTGTTTTATAGATTTTAAAGAATGAAGTATTAAAAAAATAAATACTATGTATTCTACATACTGTATATGATACACTATGTATATGATGAAAATATGCCACAAACACTAAGAGTATGTAAACTGAAATGATCCCAAGCATGCTGGGATGCCTGCATCAGGAGCAGACAATTTCTCTGTGAAGTGACATTACGTCTGATATTTAAAGTACTTATTTTATCTACATTATTTAACATCTAATTTATTATATATACATATTATATTATTTTATTTTTCAATATAAAATAACTGTTATGTAAAATAAAAATAGCTAAAATTACACATAAGTAAAACGGATTATGATACATTTGGTATCGCTTAATAATGTTATCGCAAATAGTTGATTTAAATATTTAGATTATATACTAAATAACGTTGATATAATTATATGGCGCATTATCTGATTAAACGGGAAACAATATGCAGTGTATAATTATTACATTGAGTAATTTATACAATCCCCGATTGTTTTTTCTCATAACGAGTGCAAATAGCGTTTGCGCATAATAATTAATGAATATCGTATTTGCATTGGGCATTTAAATAAAAAATTGCAACAGTAAAATATATTGCTAACTAGAATAACTTTTTAAACGGTTTGAAATATTAGACCAGTTTTTCACAACCGAAATAAAGTCGGTGTTGACTCGGACCAGGCATTGTGTAAAAATATCAACGAATTTATATAACAAACGATTAAATCTAAACAATCGTTCCATTTAAAAAACTAAATCTGAAAAAATAAAAATAACACAGTCTGACAGAATATTGATTTTTAATGTAGTTATCTCGTGTTAATGAAAAATGCTACTAGCATAGTACTTGTTTTTACGTCTGTTACGTAATGCAATTTTCCCTATTTTAACCAATCTGTACCAATCAATTTGAAACCTTTACGTCCGTAATTTTTTGTCGAACATTTTTATCCACAGAGCAACGTGTCGATTATAACATTTAATCAGCAAAAACTTAGGTTTACCAATTATCACAATGGCGTATTTTCACAAAATGTCCAATATACGATTATCTCATTGCACTGTTTGCTCGATTTAGTGAAAGTTTGGGTGTCCAAGGAACCATGGCTGATTTGCAATAAATCCGTTTGATTGAGTTGTAATGTTCATACAAACGGCCTAATAAGTTCCGAAGGCGAAAAACTCGGGGAAATAATGCCGCGCAAGCAAACATTATCGTTTGACTTTAGAAAGTACCGATATAGCGATTGCCGCGTTGACCAATTAAAAAGTTTTAATTGCATTCGGAATAAGGTTTTCATATAATTTTAGGATACAAATTTACGGGGAAGGAGTACGGCTCGAGTGACGAAGACGATTATTCCGGGAAGTTTGGGCACGAGAAAGACATCGGGGAAAGTTACAAAAAGCCTCACGGGTTTCAGCTTTATGACGAAAAATTTGGAAAGTATTCGAAGAAAACTGAAATCAATAGTAAAGAGAAGAAAAAGCCGTCGGCCGCACTCGCGGATTTCAATTTTAATAGCGAGAACGACGAGGAGTCGGATGAATATTTATCCAAGTTTTACGGCGATTACTCGCCGAAACAAGATTACGAGGATAAGAGCTCGGAGGAGACAAAAGTGAGCGAGAAGCAGGAAACGGACGAAGACTATGATTACCGCGCGACCACTCCATCGACGTACGAGAGCTACGAAGAGGAATTCGATAAGAATTATAGGCCACTTGTTACGAGAAAGAATACGTCAAAAAGTAAGTTTTCCTGAACGGTGTAAAATGGGTGCTAATCAAACGTTAGGTCATAGTGTTTTTGGGATTCGGGGTCGCATATTATAGAATAAAAACAATTCGTCATTTGTCAGATTTAACTAAGTTGCGCCGAAAAGTCACTGGTAAAAAATGTTGATCTAATAAATGCTAATAAAAGTTGTCGAATTGTTCATAATCATTTTAATAGACCGGATAAACTGTCGTTCTATCAATTTTCAGAAGTTGCATTACAGAAACGTACATGTTAATTTTGAAAGTTTAAAAGGTCTATGCAAAAACAGGTAACATTTAATATATAAATTTTCGCATATGCATTACTTCTAAAGTAATGTATACATTCGTTATGACGACTTAATTCGTGAAACATCATTATTCTCATGTTATGTTATCGATAAATTATTTGAAATTTGAAAATTATTTAATGATATCCAATGGTAACAGTGCGATTGAATTATGCTTGGTTAAAAAATTTAATTTAGTTTCTGTCCATATAATTTGAAAGCATTATATCGCTGCAACTAAAACGTTACATGGTTCAGGGCAAATCGTTATAATTAACGTTGATTATTAGTTGCAGCCGATAATCAGATTATTATGTATATCTTTTTTCTTGAGTGAAGTATTTCATTAAGTGATCAGAATTATATTGCATTTTTTCCAATATTGTACAAACGTGAAATTAAAATCATCTATATTCTATTCCGAAAATCGATAGAACTTTATATAAATTGCATGTACTCGAACAAAATATCGCAATTCAGATCAGATCAGAAAATGCGCTTGTCCAGATCTATTTTCGCATAATTTGAGTTATTCATGTTCGAATAAACGCGGAGAAAGGTTTCCTGGTAGAACAGGGCATAAAGATAAACGTCCGTGTACATAATACCCAGATAACATTGGTTGTGTTCCATAAGGGTATTATTGTTGAAAAAGTAATTTCACGTATATTCAATATGCAGTAAAGTAATTGCATTTGCAAAAACCCTTAAAGTATATTTTTAAAGGTTCGATGGCTGTACTGCGAAAACTACATATTATCAATTAAATAAAAATCGCACTCTCATACATCTATTTCAACTCGAATTCAATTTCGTCTGAATTGAAACTGCGCACTGAAAGCAATTTTTAAATGTTTCTCTAAAACTGTTGAGCAGTTGACACACTTATTAGACACATCTTAAGCAAATATAATTACTATTCGATAATGATTTCCACAGTTGCGACTGAAGGTTGATTTTTATTTTCCGACCAAAGTAAATCTATTTCCTTGCACTCAGCGAATCGTAAAATCTAATAAGACGTCGTTTTCAAAAAACGTTAACCTAATTAAGGAGTTTGTAGCTATAATTGCTTTCGATGGTATATCTTTATGTCGCGAATTATACGGCAAAATTATAGCGTGATTCAATAATCGTCAATAGACTCGACGTGAAATTCTCGGTACATTTAGTCAAAATGTAGGCGTGCGTGCAAAATCGCGTAGACAAACACAGAGCAACTTGCAGTACGTTTGATATTAAATGCACTTGCATAACTTTTAGAATTTCCAAGCGGCAAGGCTAAAGTGCACAAAAGTGATGAATCCGCAGCGCACCTACCCGGTAATGGCAAAGTTGCCGAGTATCCACGAAATAATTACCAGGAGACGGCCAATTGGCACGGCTTGTTGCCGTATCCGTCACAGGACCCGGCTGAGTTCAACGACCAATCGGCCGGCAAAAAGCAAGCGTCGATTTCTTACAAGCGCAACGTCGAACTCAACGACGGCAACAAAAATAACGCTTCCGGAGTTATCAATGTGGACTCCTTTGGATATAAATTTCCCAAAGCTAAAAGTACTTTAAAGCCCATCAATCACCAGGTTGACACGGGAATTCACACAAATTCGCAAAGCCCCGGTGCACAGAGCTTTCGCGTCAGCCCGTCTTTTCATAAATCAAATATCCCCGGAAATGAAAATGGACCGCCGCAAGAAGCAAGAAATTCTTATTCCGTCGCGCCTGAGAATAAATGGTTGTTAAACAAAAGGTCGCGGGATAGAACAGACAACCTCAGTCGTCCGCGCATCAAAGCGTTTTCAGATGTTTACGTCCCCTCAAACCCATCATTTTTCGCCGCAAAAGAACTGGACTACCGTAGTTTAGCGGGAATTTAGCTGCCAAACGGCGCGCTCTTTCGCCACCAGCCTCCGCAACTTTGACCGTTGTTATGTATATATGACAAATGATTGTTATTGTAATGTTATTTAATGCGATTGATGTACACTGCAATTTACTGTAGTCGGGTTTTCGTTAATAAAAGTTCTTGTAGAAAGTTGTGTGTTGGTTTTTCAGTTTCGTTGGAATTCAGTGACATAGTATCAATGAAAAATAGCCACGAACAAATTTGCTACAGAGGGAAAGGAAAAAACAAATCGATGAATGCTTTCAGTGTTTTTTGTTCATTCAATTTGTTTCGCCTAATAAAATATAACTTCTCGTCAAAATCGTTTGCATTTCATGGATTTAAAACTGGTATTCAAATACAGTTGAGTAAGTCAATTTGAGGTGAAAAAACTAAGTTTATAATTAGGATATTGTATCGTTTGATCTAGATTGTTCATAAAAGTTTTCATTTAATCTTTATTATGCACCAGAGGTGTAGAAGAATGCCCCGAGGAAAATTTAAGTTCCGTATTGTATCTTGATACTTTTGACAGATACCTTTGTTGTTTATTTGCGGACAATAGACAATCATTCGTGAATGTAATCGTATGGCGAAAATATTAATGAAAGTATATCGAGAAAGTTTAATATTTAGCTTGAAATTCTCATAATACATAACGTCACATTTACTTCTGAATATATATAATCAAATGTATGTAAGTTATAAACAAATTATTAACTGTTATACGAAAATGTATTTCCTCTGTTATACTTCATTTCTGTCTGGTAGATTTGTAAAAAGTGAGCAAAAACGAAATCCACAGTACTAATACAATCTTGAAGCCAATCTCGTGTATGTGACTTATTTTTTATTTATGAGATCTTTTTGAACGAAATGTATGCCGTGAGAATATTTTTAAAAGTTGAAAACCAGCAAAAAGTTAAATAAGTAATTAAAAAGTAATTTCCGACATACTTTTCCATGCAGGTAACATTTTGCTACATTAACCTTCAAAAGTAATTTCAACGCATCGGTAATTATTTTATAAACTTGGAATCCATTTCAGCAGGATTTTTAAGCCAAGGTATTGGATTGTGCACACACCGTAGCCGTTTATATTGCACTTGGGTGTTATATAATATCCCATGTGCATAGTATGAAATTATTACCAAGTTAGGAAAATAAGGAATAAACACTTACCTACCCCAAACACTTGTTATATATAAGGTCTCACGTGCAATTTACCAATGCACAGTCCAATTGCTGCGGTAAATATTGATTTTGGCCCGATGTTACACAAGATTGATTCTAAAAATAAGATTCCACATTAAAGGATTACGAAGCCGGAAGACCCAGAGAAACAATTTTCCAATTACTTCCTGATACATTCGACATCAAATCCTAACTCGATATCTAATTCGCGCGCGAACTTATTGCTATTGTGCCGCTTCTGATGTATTGTTCAATCGTCATTACGCGACTAAAGTCTGTAATTTCGTTGTCCACACGGACATGGCTTGGATCATTTTAATTGATCTATTATCCCAACATTTCGACGCGTTTACCTGTTATTCCCAAACTATATATATGTCTTGTTTGACAAATGTCGTCACACAGTCGACGAAACTTGAGCACGGAGCAAGCACGATGAAGGTCCTCGCAATGGTAAATCTCTATAAGTCGTTTCTGTCGAATTAATGTATCTATTTTGCCGCGTATCGCGGATCCCGACTTTTGTTTGTTATCTTCGGGACGCTTTTCAGGTTGCTTTATTTGTCACCGTGGCAGCTGCCGCGGAGAAGCATTCGTCTTCCGCTAAAAAGGAAAAACGAGGTATCGCGTTGTTCGGCCCGTCCGGGTTTTATGGTGACTTTTATGGGGTGCTGCCGCAGTTTGGCGCCTCAGCTTGGAATCCTACTGGTCTTGGAGTTTCAGCCTGGAATCCGTCTCTCACATCCGACCTCGCACTTGGACAAATTCAGTTACAGGCTTCCCACAATATAGCTTTGCAAGTAATGTTATCGAATTGACATTTACGTTAAAGAATGAGACTCCGTTCGTCGAAAGAACTTTTCCGAACGTGTTCCGCAAATTCTTATTCCGGCTTCCACGTGGAAACCGTTTAAATCCATATAACTGTCTTTCCGCGCCTTTCAATTGTAATTGTAAATGTTCGCACCAAAACCGACGCGAATTTCTATTACACCCGGGAAATTGATTCGAGGTGATCAGATTAAGCCCTGCTGTGGCCTTTGTAACATATGCGATGTGTAATTAAATTTATATTAAAGCGTAATTAAAACGTAATTTTGACAGACTCTGGCGGATCCGGCGCCGGTTACTCCAGGCATAGCGTATACTCCTGATGTTTTACGGGCTGTACAGCATGCGAAAGAAGCTAATCAAAACGTTTTATTAGCGCAACAAAGAGTAGCTGAAGTTAAGGAAGCAGCCATTTTGCAGCAGAAGATTGCGTTGGCTAAAGAAGCTGCAGCGAGGGAAGCTGCGTACAGGTACATCAGGAGTAATTAAAATTATTGTGCGGTCATTGTTTCAAACTGGAGGAAGTCTTACATGCAGGGTAACTAAGTTTTGACAAGGAAGATTCAGAAGTTTCTGAAACATTTATTAAAAATATCTGCAATTAACGTGAAGCAATTTGAGAAAACATGTTTGAGAACATTCCGAAAAATAGACCTGCCGTTCCCAGTTTGCGCAAGTTTTCTTACGTTAAATCGAACCTAAATTCTTGTTCAACTTATACTAAGATGGGTGGCAAATAAGAAACTGATGACAAAACAAAGTTACTTTTTGAGCCGCGAAACTGGGAAATTGTGGCAATCTTTCGCGGGGCTTTATATACCGAAGAGTCTTTGCGAGAAAGTAGACCCAGATTCAAATGACTCTAAAAGCATTATTTCGTCTAATTATTTAATACATTTGAATAATTGTTCCTCCGCTACGCAAATTTACCGTCTATATAAACGACAAACCCGATAACGTATATCGTCTGAATTTAAATTGCACTCTGCATTTATCAAGAAATCAATCCACAATTGATAGCTTAATGGAATGGAATTATCGCTGGCCTACATTTACCTGTAAAATATTCAAACCTTTTCTTTGGCGAGTCCTTAAATTATTGAATGTAGTTATCAACTTACACGGTGGAGAAGTACAGATCTGCAGTTCCGAACTAATCCTTTCGATGCACTGAAACGTCGACGTTTGTTTCAGGTCTCAAGAAATATCTTCGCACGCATCGGCGGATGCGCGAGCCAGTGCAAAACAATTGGTCGCTTTGCAGCAAAGACTCGCCACCCTTAAAGATGCTGTAGCCGCCGCTCAGAGACTCGCGGCTGCGAGGGAAGCTGCGGCAGCCGCCGCTATTCAGCGAAATGCTGCAAATACTGCTGCCGAGTTGAAAAAACAAGATGTGGATAAACAAATCTCGCAAAGCGAACACGAAGCAAAGGTATAGCACGTTTTTCAGTGCTGTATGGAAAATAAAAATTACAGAGCACCTTTCAAACGTCTAAGGGGTTACAAGTTTTGCCAATTATGAAAGATCTTTGGGATTTAGTATAATAGAAAAACCAGTGGAAATGATTTGTGAAAAATTGAGCTTTAAAATTACAATGAAGAAACCTTTGGAAATTGTGTTAGAATTTTCGCATAATTCAAAAAAACTATCTGCGGTAGAATTGAACAAAAGTTATTGTCTTTTGCAAAATGAAAGACTTTATTCGATTTCTTGAGTAATGGATTTTGTTGCGCGAAATTATGAGGCGAAAAATCTTTGATACAGACAAAGTGGTAATGAAAAGAAAATTGAATTTAAGCTAATAATAAAGATATAAGCTAAAAAAAAAGACATTGTTTCCCTTGTAACATTTAAAAATGAAAGTTTGATATGAGCATACTAGTAAAAGTAAATGGAAATACAGATTTTGTTTCTAATTTGTTTAATGTATAAGAATAAATGCAAAATAATATTCAAATTAAATATAATTATTTATTATTTATTTCTATAAATATATTTCGATAGTTCACAAGCAAAATCTACGAAAAATGTTAAGTAATTCTATTCCATTAAAAACTATGACATGAATGCTTTTAAGTTTTTAAAGCCCAAATATTTTACGTATGCATTTATTTGCGTTCTTTTTTTACATTTCCCTTAATTTTAAAACTTGACAACATTTTTCACGATATTTTTAAGATTTAGAAAAATATTGTCTATAATTGTTAAATTTGATTAAAATAAGATTTTCCAAAACACAGACACTTTAAGCTGAGGACCAAAAAAACCTCATCTAAATCATTTGGATTAACGTAATTGATCGTAATTGGTTTCATCAGATTTTATGTTATTAACTTTGAAAAACCTGGAAAATGGAAAAAGGATGTACTTTGCAGTGAAATTCAAATTCATCAAATAGGGCGTAATTTTGTTACTGAACTTAATGAGTTATTGATTTCTTCAGGTTAAAGGCCTGGTGGCTGCGAAAGAGAATGCTATTGCCAGTGCTCTGCATAATAGCGCCGCTGAAAAGCCCGGATTCCGCCCGTGGGGATAAATGATGACTTCGTGTAATAAAGTTATTTTTGTAAACATTTACTTTGCCAGTAGAAGTATAATTACTTGACGTGTAAGCCAAGTTCTGCAAGGAATGGTTGAAACAATTATTGATTAAGAGCACTTCAATTTTCGCGTGCAAAACGTGCACTTTAATTGGCAAAATATTAAGTCTATATTTTTGTTAACAATCGCTTCAAACTGTCTGATTAGATTTCAGTAAAAATGTTTTTATGAACAAACCTCATGTATTAACTATAACAGAAACTTCTGTCAGCTAAACACATATTACAAATTAAAAAAAAATTATACATTCAGAGTGCGAATAAGAAAACGATATGTGTGATTTTTGTAAAAAATTATAGTCACTAGTTACAATAAAAGACGCAAATAAATATCAAATAACTTTGTTTCATATAACCCATCATCTTCGATGCACTCTCATCATTTAACTACAATTTTCTATACGATACCATATTTTTTTAAATACATCTTATGAAATGCACATTAATTTTCTTGTTAGCGATAGTTATCAAACAAGCCTTGAGTAGATAATATCTCATCACAGAATACCATAATGCAACGCCTCTTTGTTGTTTTCTCGCTGTATTAAAACATATGCTAAATATAAAAAACATTTCGAAATACAATTAATGTCACGTCTTTGAACTTTTACTAAACGCATTAACACTTGAAATTGCAACTGTTGTGCGCGCGCCATTTTTCGCAAACTTAAAATATGGCTAGTTCATAATTGAATTATCTATGCGCAAATTTAACATCGCGCCACCGCGTAAAATTATTTTGAATAATACATTATCGTAACTCATCACTTCTGCGCGCGAAATAAATTATTCTGGCGTTTCGTTTTACAAACCGTCACGATGTGACGCTGGTAATAAATTAGATGCCTGTCACTTAGTTTACCGACTCTTTCATATTAGTGACAAGCCGCTTTATATATTACAAAGGATTGATTTAAATCTTGATGTATGGTGTGACGTTAATTTCTCGCAGGAAGTTGGTCACATCGCGCTCAGATATCTTAAGACAATAACGTTGCTCAAGGAAAGGCTCCTCAAGAGAGCATTAAAGGTGAAAGTGTTCTACTGATCTATGATGTTCTTACATTTACTATTGCAACGCAGAAGTAAGGAAAGCTGTCAGCGTCGAGTTACGTGCAACGAGATACGTCATTTCACGCAGTGCCCAAAATTTTATCGCATCAACCGGTAACGCATTGTAATCGCAATGTATTCGGATTTGAATATTCGAATCGAGTGATTTACATTTTTAACGAGTAAGTTAATCGAAATACATTTTATTATGTAGCGATTTCTCTGAAATAATCACAAATAATTCGAATATTTGTATCGCATAAAATATTTATTGAATATTCTTATTGGCAATTGGCAAATTTATTCAGTGTTAATACTAAATTTATTTTTAAACGGATAGACAATTAAATATTGCCTTATTGTTTTATTATATTGTACTTTATTTATTATTTTGTTATTTGGTTTTTAAAATGAGTGAAAAGTATAGTGTCTTTAAATTGAAATTATTTGAATTTGAATTACAAGATTGTTTCATCGTTTAGATCATTCGAGTACATTCATTCTCGCAGTACTATTCTCCTTTTTCGCAAAATCTTTTTGTGCAATTTCGTATCCCCATGGAGATTCGTTTCTTGTATTTTATTCTTCTTTACACAAATGTACCTCAGTTCGCAGCAGTTTTGATGTAAGTGTAAGTCGATCATAATAGACTTTAAGCAATTTCAGATTTTTCAATTCGAGTTTTTAATGTGTTTCAATTTTTTGAATGTACAAAAAATCTTGAAAGTAATGAAAACACAAAAAGTATCATATTACCAGAAAATACTGAAGTATATATTTCAAACAATATAATTGAATTAGCGCTACTTCGATACATCCATTCGAATTTTTATTAAATAAATATGGTTATCGATTATGCTTCATATTTTCAGACATCATTTAAAAAGAACTTATATCTATCTTTTATTTATAATAACTTTTCCGACTGCTAATTGTAGTATCTAATTATTGGAAATGCTGAATTATGAGAATATTTCGTAATATGTTAGATCACTTTACAGATTCAGAGTATCCTAGATTATTTCACAGTGTCTGTACGCAAGTTCAAGGAATTTAGCTGAGCGTATAAAAGAATGACGAAGTATGTAACACGCTTTGAAGATTACGTCAAAGATTATATTAAACGTGCACTGCGATTAGATTATGTTGGAGATTCAGTATTACCGCAATATTATTAATTTAATAATTACAAACAAATACTTCTAAATTATTACAATAAATAAATTATTAACAAAAAAATAGCAATTCTCTAAAAATGTCGTTGATTTCAAAAACTGCTGGACTACTTTTATTTCTACATAAAAGCAATAAAAGAGAAAAGAGAATGAAAATGTATTTATTAGAAGTGGAGCTTTAAAAAATACTAGCTTTTAAAAATTCTGAGTGTTGCGCAGAAAATATTCCAAATTGAAACTCTGTCTGTAATAAACTGGAATGTTTCAAACTGCTGTATTCAATAGTTTTAAATCATGGTACGTGTTAATCAAATTTTAAGAGAAAGTTGGAAAACACAGAACTCGAAAAATCGTGCACAAATTGCCACAATTATAAATACATCAAAATCTAATTAACAAGTATATCTAAGAAAAGGAAGGTTTAAAAAGAAAAAATACTTATTCAAATTTAGAGAAAGGATGACGAGGAGTTTATAAAAATCCATTTTTGAAAAGGATATACCAACACTAATGATCCTTATTTTACAACATTAATTAACTTAATTCAGATCAACTAGATAAACTACATACAGTTACTGCAATATTTCTTATAGGAAGTAATATCGAAGTCACGTTTTTCATTTTTATGAGTGATTAAATAATTTATAACAACATACGTTGTTTAATCGTACTGTCCTCGAAACCTTTCACTTATTTTCTTCCCAACGCCATTTATTTTCACTTATTTGCTTTGACGTCTAACGGGTTCGGTTGAAAGCGAAATCGTCAATAATGGTTCACTTCATTTTAAATATGTCGGATTCGACAGGAGTTCGCATTAGATTCGCGGCTTCGAATTAATTAATTGAACGCACAAGCGAGAGTAATCGCTCTAATAAAGCGAAACTGAAACTGCGGAAAATAGATTGTGCCTTCGATGACTGGTATGTGGTAGCATTAATACCACGAAAGTTAATGCGATTATCCGCGGTTTGATGACCGTTTCGCGAAAAATACGCATTCGTGTGAATGGCGAGCTATAAATATTCGTACGAGATGCGAAGGTTGCAGCAATTCCGTGATACACCTTTCACACTGAACTGGGCAGTACTTTCATTTGAAGGCATTTTGGTTCTATTTGCTTCTTTTATCATTTATACATCTTTCTTTACTATTAGCTACTTCGTTTTTCTGCCCGTTTTTTCCTCGATACAGGTCGCCAGAAAGCGAGCTCTCACTAAACCATCTTGATTATTTTTCCGTATATATATACGCGAATGAACATTAAAAGCAGGAAATTAATAGCTTTGAAAATGTTAACAACAAATTATGAAGAAATGCGCCATGAGAAATCCACGATCCAACATGTTGCTCGATATTTAGACTAATTGAAGCTGAAGCGCGTTGTCCTGATTGCACGTTTTATTAAACATTCGAGAAAAAATAACAGTTCACTAACCACTGAACGCATAAATAGTTTATTAACATTTGCAATTGGTACATTCACCAGTTTGAGCAGATCGTTGATTAGACCGCTAATTATCCATTCGTAAAAGGAATTTATTATTTACAAAATAAGTAAATCCCACAAAATAGCGAAGTTGAAATAAATGGAACGACAAACCGTGCCTCTTTATTTACGAACAAGTGAAGCAGAAAAAACTCGAGAGGTGCGAAGTAATTCCAATTCGATTGACTGCAATTATTTTTACCGGAACACCAACCTGTTCCAATTCTAATAACCGCTTCGTTAACATGTAAATGGACTGAATTTGCGACTATTTATTTCGAAAATCGACTCTCCTCCGTCGATATTCTCGCTTAAATACTCTCCAAGTCGGTCTCGGAATTTAAATTCGCGAAGTGCACATCGCTCATTCATATTCAGCAGCTGATTGTATCCTCTCAAAACAGAGACTATTAGTTTCGCGAACTTCGATGAGCCAAAGCAATCTTGAGAAAAATGAGATGCAGCGTGTCGACGAATGGAATAACGACGAATTAACAAGCTTTTTAAGTATCGTTATCGGCGCACTATTATTGCGCGTCGACGAATTAAGTACGTCCGAAATTGTCCGGGAATAACATCAGAAACTCACGAAACTTCGGCAGTCGTTTTCCGCGCTAATCCTTATTAAGGTCCAAAGCGAATTACAGTGATAACCTGCAACATTGACAAGGCTGCAGAGAGACAATGGGAAATTTATTTTCTACCACATTCATCACGCTGTCGATAGAAATTAATCGTCGATTTTTTTCACGCGCATAATGATGTTCCGATGGCGACTGGGATTAGAAACTGGCGCGAAAAAAGCTCCCGTTAATAATCCGGCGATCAATGTATTACTTTCTTCGACTCGTTAACGAGTGTCGGAGCAATTAAAAAGAGTGTTGTGCGCTGCTAGAAAAATGTGGCAAGCCGTTTATATAAATATTTAACTAAACCGGTATCTATTTTTACTTAGAAATGTGGCGAAGACAGATTGAAGTGTGACCGCAGACTCTTTGGAGACATCGATACTGAATTTTTTGCCGGTTCTCGAAGTATCATTTCCGGTGACGTATGATCCGTCCTGGTGTGGTCTCGAGTTATTTGGTGCGTTGTCTCCTTCGTAAGTCAGGATCCGGCGACATACCAGTTTGCGAGCATTGAATCCAGCCGGAAGGAGGGAGAAAGTGTTACCTATAAAAACAAGTTGTCCAATGGTGGTCATCACCAGTGTGCGATTAGCTTTGCAACCATAATACAAATTCACTAGACAAAAATGTTTGCAATTGTGAGTTTCGTTAACAATGTAGTAGTAATCAGTAGTCGAATTGTTTCAATTTTTTTGCTTTGTTACGAACGAACCTTGGCCGTAACGAACATGTTGACTCATTGTAAATTGTTTTATAGGGGACATTTTATTTATTGATATTTTTCATCATTCACACTGGTTATTGTTTAGAAACAGGCTCCACTGACCAATCGTAAGTAGCAACCACTAAACCAAAGCATTATAACCGTAGAATAAATCGTAGGCGAAAGCACTGATTAGACCTTTTCTATTCGAGCAATGACAACAAGATGATAAAATTCAGTTGTTCCTCATCAGTGCACAGCATAAAACAATATCGACGCGGATGACCTGGATTTTCGTTTAATACTTTGGAACTGCTTGTAGCTTATATGGAGCAGAAAATAACATAGACACAACTTCGGGGAATCATCTCCAAGATTCATACGGTAATCCCGCGCGTCTCGGCTCATACGGCTATGGATCTTACGGAGACGAGCATCACCATCACCATTTCGCCCAAGCCGTGCCGATTAGCGAGCACATCGAAGTCACCAAACCCGTCGCCGTTCCGGTGTACAAAGAAATAGGTGATTCATCGTCTCAATTAATCGCAATTGCATAATTAATTGCAACTGCGAAGCAATTGGTTCTATCGATTTCAATTCAGATTTAATTATCCATTTTATCATGATTATAAGTTACCTTTTTCTTCCGTGAATTACTCAGCGTTTTTCACAAGACCGTTGTTTCGCGTCTTCTCTTCTTGTTCCAACACTTTGTCGGTTCATTACTATTTTATTGCGGATTATCGCAAGGACGATGATGCGAGAGAGTCCATTTTTTGATGTCTCGCTTTTTACGTAAATATCCTGTGTCGTCCGCTGTTGTTTTTCTCAAAGCGCAAAAAACTAGACGATAACAGTCTTTGTTCCCCATCAATGTTGAAACGTTTGCATTCATTTTTCGCGGAAAATATTTCGCGAGCATTTCACGAATGATTAAATTATCGGAGAGTTTAAATTGTAAAGATAATATTGGATGCTGTATTTATTGATTGTACAGACGGTAGAAAGTGGAAAACGTAGACTTATTGACTTTACGAACACTTAGAGACACAAAATGTCAAACAAATAGCTGAGTAAACAGAGTTCGTAGAAGCATTAATAATAGAGTTGCAAATTTATAAAATGATCATAATTTATTACAGTGTATTTAATAAGTGTTAGCGTCAGAAAGCTTAAGGAGCGACAGCATTATTACTTTTTCGTAACAAAGATATCTTAAAATCTGATTTGAAATCAAAGTTTTAATACTATTTCTGTATTTCATTTAACGAGTCTTCCTGGCATAGTGCAGTAGTTCACATAAATAGAGGAAAATACGTTTTGAAACTTTGAAACATTTACCTGCATTAATAAGAAGTGATACAAAATTCTTAACTTTGAAGGGACAAGCTTGTGTATTATAAACGGTTCTGATCGATAAATTGTTGTTTTCAAGCCCTTTCTATGGTTTACAAAAAAGTATAATGACTCATGAAATATTTCCAGGAATATACAATTCAGAAGTAGAAAACAGAATTGCAAACAGAATATTTAATATTTATAATATAAATAAAATTCTAATAAACTGGTGAAACATTTCATTATTGAATGGATTATTCTGAACATCTTAGAACGTCTTTATTTATTTAATGAAAATGTTAATCTTAACACCTTTTTTAAATTTCATGTGCGAGCCAACATCAATATGTTTATACTCATTTAGTGTACACATTTTTTATATTAATTTTATAAATTTTCTTACCGTCAATTACTAAATGCCATTAAAAAAGTAGAGCTATTATATTATAAAGTGCATTTTATTTTTTTAATTCAGGATTTCCTTCAATATTAAAAATGAAGTCGTAAAAAAAATTTTTGTTCCGATATTTTTAAGTTAAATGGTCATTTTCATCTCAGCCTCTCAGACTAGAACATCTCAGCCTACCAAAAGTGCCTACAGAATTAAAAATCAATATAAATCGTTAATGATATTTGACCACAGTGAAAAATGCTTGATTGTACTAACCACTTTCTGTCTGATTTGGTTTATCAAGTCATAACAAAAATCGATAAATAATTTGAGGAAATGTAGTTGATGTGTGCATGAAATATAACCCCTTTTGCGAAAGTTTATTTCGCTACTGAATGTTTGTATTTACAACAATAATTCTAATAAGTTTGTAATACAATTTTGGAAGTGGCACATTTACCTCAAACTATATGTACCTGTCGGTTGTTGTTAGTCCATATTTAACAAGTCAGTTTTCAGTTAAATTAGTAATTTTTCCTGTTTAGTAACAACAGTTGTTATTAAATTGTTGAACATTATAGAACCAATGAGAATGTCAGACCCAGTATCATAAACACTTTCAAAAAGGTAACGAGTTTGCCCAAAGAGTTCGAAGTTTATTTACGTGTGTCCGTAAAAACTTTAAATAACAAAAATATTTCCTACACTCTGAAAATACTCCCAATAAATGATATAAACTTGTCAGAGCCATCCAAAATAAAGCAATTGAACTTAAAAATACAACGTCGGCCATCCATTCAACTTTTCCAACTCGAAACACAATTATTCATCAACGAATCAATAAATTAAAACGACACATCACACTAATCATCCGCTTGAGATTTATCGTAGCCCTCATCCAAGTTACATCGACCACCCATTTTTCTCGGCAATACTCTCGAAACTCTTTATCAACAAAACAAAACGCGCCAAGTCCAAAATCATAACTTCGGCGATCGCCTTCGCGGAACACTCGAGAAAACCAATTTCCAAAACTCCAACAGTAAATCAATCCTCAACGTTCGTACTGTTTACCGATCGCAAATCAGACGAGGAAAGTTCTTGGAGACGTGGAAACTTGTCCGCATACATTAGAGCTTATAAAAAAAAGGTCACTCGGGCGTGATTTCGCCAGTCGAGTTGCCCAAAGAGAAAAACCGACGATAGAGAGCGAAAAATCGGGGAAAAGCACGCGGTCGATTGACAATTCTGACCCGGTCGAACGAAAGTTTCATAAACTCGATTTCAATGCAGGAGTTCCCGTGGTGAAACCAGTGGCGGTCGGAGTGCCCCATCCAGTCGCGATCGCAGTGCCGCAGCCGTATCCCGTGCACGTACCGATCGCGAAACCGGTGGGTATACCGGTTGTCAGGACGATTGCCATACCGATCGAGAAGAGGATCCCCTACCCCGTGGAGAAAATCGTGCCGGTGCCGGTCGAGAAGCATATACCGATCACCGTGGAAAAGCATATACCGGTTCCAGTGGAAAAACCGTACCCGATCCACATCCCAGTCTACAAGCACGTCTTCCACCGGCTCAGGAGCCACCACGGCTGGCATTGACCAGAACTTGACCGGAAGTCGCCGAATAGTGAAGGGTTCTGTTGCCGATGTTCCGGTTTGGTCATGCGAGCGCTCGCGTGATAAACTGCACTCCCAGCCGCAACAAGCTTTTCCTTGCATTTTTCAGATAATCCTACTACTGTTGGGCGAATGCGTCTGCTCGAGTATGAAAACAAGATACTGCGCGGGAAAAAAGAAGTGGCGCGATATCGAAAAAAGGTGTGTCTGCGTGGCTTCCAGAAGTTGTTCGGCGGAATCGGCAACCAATGCTGCTCGGTTCTGACGAAATCTTTGCGCATAAGAAAGCACAATGAGTTGACTGTGCCAGTGCGACACTTCTTTTATTTCGTGTAGTGGAACGTGAAAAGGGGTGTCTTTAGTATGCGGAGAGTGGGACCTGTTGGGGACTATGGCATTGTCTTGATTCACAAAACAGAATGGTTCCGAGCGAAATAGAAGAGCAAGAATAGATTGGCGTGTTCTGTATTTCGCTCGCAGAATATAATTAGCGGAATGCTTAGTTTCTGATATGTGGGCGACAAAAGTACGGGTGACCTTATTGGATAACAATTAGGTACTTAAGGTGTAATCCAATTCTGATCATATCACAGGCAATTGAGTAACTTTAATTCGATTTGGGATTTGTTACGGCTAGTTAACAGAAATAAATTCAATGAGGCGCGAAATCAATATCCTCTTCCGAAAATAATATTTCAGAACGTATCAAACATTGGTTGGTCATAAATAATGGACAATGTTATAAAATTAAGTTGTAGTTATCGCTGCAGATCGAACAATGCTTTAAAAGGTGTCTATTCTGAAAAGTCGGTTATTTGATTATAATCGAATGTTAGCGGTAAAAATACTTTTCTCGCTACTCGCTGCAGCCCTATTTCCATTTTTTATGCACGTGAATACGTCATCTGCCACCGCTACGTATTTTGTCATTCAAATGTTGATGTGTTGCCATTTAGAACGCTTGTTTGCAATTGTCACCGTGTCGTCAGTTCAGCGAGATTTGTATATTGACGAATGTTTAGAATAAGGAAAAGTTTCAAGTTTGTTACCAGACGCTAAATAATGAGACTGTTTAGATTGTAGTGATTAGTATTAAAATTGTAAATACAACGTGAACTATTGTTATTACTGTAATAAAAGATTTATTTAAATACAATAATAAGCACTTATTCCAGAACTTTTAATAACAATCCCAATGTGACGACCAGTGATCGAATTTAATTAAATTTTATTGTTAATCATAGAAAGGAATAATTGTGCCAATTTCACTAAATGAATAAATTATGTTCCCTTTAAATTGCCGCAAATCAAACATTCTCTTTTCATCTCAGTCGCGTATGTTAAATTTTTACTAGACGTCTAACATAAATGTTTATTGAAATTTAAGCCATCCTGTAATTAAGGGCATGTAATCAATTAAAAACAGAAAATTAATCCCTTTTCTCACTACAAACTTTGAGAAAAGTAGGCACTTTTACCGCACGAGTAAGAAAAAAATACTTAAGTATACAAGGTCGTGTATTTAGTTTAACTGTTAAATTACAAACACCATGTAGCGTTAGTAAGTGTTGCTCCATCGTACTGCAGTCTACCCTCAAGGCAGCTTAACTTCGGTGACTGAGATAAAACCGGTGCTTTCGACATAGTGTGAATATTGAACGGTAACAGTCGTAGTTTATGGCATCTTCTCCTGAAGCACGCAGAGCGCAGTGGAAATGGAGTCGTTTACCAAGCCCCTCCTACAAAACGCAGCAAGACATTGACTCGTTTCCAACTGCTGGTGCATTGTATATTATGACATCAAACATTGGAAAACCGCGTAACCTGGTGTTACATTTCTCACTCTTATTATACTTTATGCGGTCGTATTTTTGCATTTCATTGCTTATAAATTTAATAACATAAACTAACATATGTTATCGTTACAATAAAACGACTACAGCGTCTTGCAAAAGTTTTTCGTAAAGAAATGAGTGTAAAGTAAGTGCATATCGCATATTTTAGAGACTCCACTTTCCTGTGTTAAGGTTTATTGAACAATAGGTATTTAGTATTATTATGCAGTAAAAGTACTGAAAAAGGACTTTCTCTGTAAACATTGTTGAATCCTTTGATAATGCTAAATATAAAGATCGAGCAAAAAGCTCAAGTATACTTGGCGTACATTAATTTAACCTATTTAAATGCAATTAAATCCTACGTATTGTGTCGCGGTTTCCTGTTACTGATAATGAAAGTGTGCAAACGAGTACAGTTGATGCTAACTGATTATGTTACTCGCGGCAAAGACTAATAGGTCGCAAGATTTAATCAATGCAAGCACTCAACGAATGCAGACTTTAAGAAACAGATATAGTGTTCACTAATCTATTTCAGCATTGATTCCACGAGTCGTTGTTAAACCGTAAATTTAGATGTGATTGAGGATGTCAGATTCACTTCAAATCAACTTAATGAAAGAATTATCACGAGCTGAAATCGGAAGTAAGTAAGACATAGAAGAGTGGTTTTCATCTTCAGCATTTGCCAATTTATGTCTTACTTTTTCCATATTGCTAATACATCGAGAAATTAGCTCCTTGATGGATAAACAGAAGATTATACAGATTTCTTCTTTAGAAAATATGGTAGTATAAAGTAACCCTTTTTACAAAACGATACTAAAATTCCATGGAAAATGATAATTGTTGCATAAATTATTATAGTTAAATGGTAAGTATGTGTAAAACTTTTTTTGTTCATTTTAAAAGAATAAAAGTATTAGCACTTGCAGTTTCATCAAAGCTGGTTATAATTACAGAGGTTAGTCAGTTTACACTAATGTAGGTAAAATTACGCAATGACTTGTAATATTAATTTCGTTGAGAAACATTATACTACTAAACTTTGTTTATTTGACGCCACCATCTGTTGATGCAACTTAACGTGGTTTTTTCCACTATGTGAGGTGAAAAAGAAATTTCAATAAAAACATTCACCATCTGACTAAACTGTCGATTATTTTGTCTATAATACTGATGTGTCATTCATATGAAGCTGGCATTTTCTTGGAACTCAAATAATTTAAATATTTGTTGAATATCCCAGTTTATATTAGTTCGATGATAAAGACAGTTAATTTCTCCATTTTCTATTCTTGCGTAATAGTTATATTTCTGTCGTAGATGATGAAACCCATAATATAACAGCTATTACGGTAATACTTGCAATATATCCGATAAGACGATCTATAATGCAGACTAAATCATATTTACATTTATGACCATGAGTTGCCAACGAGGAATCGAAGCTTATAGCTAATTTTATTGCTTTCTGATCATCTTATACTTCATATTTAATTTCTATATCTATTATTTTTCGAACTATATTCCAACTCATCACAATAAGAATCGATTTAAGAGTTTTCAACAATTTTGTACAAAACAAACTATATTCTCCACGAAAATCTCCCCAAAAATTCAATTTATCATTAATTAACAAAAAGTTGTAAAAAAACAAATTTTCAAAAAGTTAGTGGGAGCTCAAATTACAATCAGTTTTACTGTTACGGACGGATGTTTAATAATTATCTCAAAACAAAAGTTATAAACAATAATATAAAAAATGCCAAAAATGTCATTTTTGCGTGGAGAGTCCCTTTAATATATCATTTATTAGCCCTGACTGAAGCCCGTAATGGACAAACGTACTTACTTAAAATGGAATATAAAAAATGTTTCATCTAAAATTTGTACGATATCCTTAACACAAAAATGTACTTCAAATATATAGTTACAATATTGGTTAAACGCTTTTGCGTTTGGTCAGTTTCTCCATGAAATTGATTTCAAGGGTATCCAATATCCTGACACTACACAAGCAATCGTTTTTATTGTATTTGTGGTATGCTTCCGTGTGGACGAATTAGTGTGACAAAACGCTGTATCATGATTGCATACCAGACTGTTGACAGACTGAAACAGTATGGCAACAGGTTAGAGGCAATCATGATGTAGCCTTTTACTAGATTGATTACTTTCGCTCAGTTTATTCCTATATTCAAATTAAGATTACTGACATGACTAGCACTAATAAGCATATTCTGTAAACTTAAACCACTCGATTGGTATAAAAATGGTTATCCATTACTTTCCGTATGATTTGCTATAATAAACCCTGCTTTACAGCGACAGTCTGTTTTTGTTGCTTTAGAAATTCATATCGTACCAAAAAACGTACTAATCACACAATTCACGTACACTGAACCGATTAATCTTCACGCCATTGAAAACGAAATTCCGAAAAAAGTGCTTCAATAATCAAATTCATCGTGCATTCCGAGGAGAATAAGGAATGGAAAAACTTGGTAACCAATGGTACCGGGAATGATGTTTTTATAATAGAGGCAGTTATAACAGGTTGCTGATAACATGTAAACGGCAATTTTCTTGTACGTATATGCGAAAGATTCAATTCAAGGCGCAATAAATTGAATGTAATGCTTCCACATTATGTTGCCGCGCTTTTGTAATTAAAGCGGGTTATTAATTCTTCATGTGAAGAACATTGTTCAGCACATGGACTAATTAGCAAGCAATTATTACCTAAAAGGTGCAATTTAGTTCAAAATACCTACAAACAATTTTTTTAATGTGAACTGTGCTATGGGAATGCCGGAGAAATGGATCTGAAAATGGCCGAGGAGGTTTCATGTTGTTCTCCCGAATGCCTGTAATTGCTTTGATTGATCGACTTGAATCACCTTGGTACAAGTTCATTACTCCGTTCCGTGACCTTTCGAATAAAGTCTTTATTTTTTATGAAGGTTATTAATCGCCATGAAATTACACGTTTCCTAATTAGAAATTAAGTGTTGTGATCACGCGCACTTCATTTTCGTCATGCTCTCTCCACATGTTGAGCCAAGTGCATGTTCATGACGGATGCAATTGGATTAATATCACACCTACGCTGAGATCACCATTTAAGCGGATAAAAATAATTGTCAACGCGAGAATCATTAATAAGTGGATCGAGATTGAATGCGGGGGTATCGACTTACAAAGAATATATGGGAATGGAGAAAAAAATGCAACGCGAACTTGTTGCGCAATGCTACGACAAAAACTGGATTAGCTGAGAATTGAAAGGAAATGAAAATTTGTCGTTTCGCAGTTGGCGAATCTCGTCAGCAAAAGGTAATTGCACTTCACCTAAAATTCATCAAACTAAGTTCAGTGTGCGTAAATGGAGTTTACTGACTGAGTATCGACGAAATAAGATAACATGTAGAAATTTATAACCAGTTTCCCGTTTTCGGTTGTTTTAACTATCTGCAAATTGTAAAAGTGAGTAACAATTTTTTATATAAATATGCAATTGAATGCCAATACTTCCGTTCCGTGAAAGTATGAAATTAGATAGGGGAAATGAAGTGCAAATCATTGTAGATTAAATTATATCCGATTTTCAACAGAAAAATTCATCGATACGAATCAGTTTATAAGTTTAATGACTGTTTATTTATGAATTACATTTTTAAGGAATAAGTGAATGTAATAAATCTAAGTACCTGAAATGTGTAATTAATCTGTCTATAGCATACATCTCAATTAACATTTTGAGATGCACTCTTATGCATTCTTTAGATATTAATGAAAACTTTTACATGAACGTTTTTTGGCCCAGTTAAAAAATTCCATTAGAGCTAGTCCTATTAGTAAATCTATGCGGTTTGTGACAGTTTTTTTTCACACATGAATTTGTATAGGATTTTTGACGCCCATATGGAAATGCATTATATTTATGCATTTGTAGCTCCATGTGAAAGTAAGTCCTAAAGTTTTCTATGCGGTTTTGACATTGTTTTTTATACGTATCTAATGGTTTCTACGGTAATCACACCAGTAGACCTGAATTTAATGGTAATATGTTATGTATAAATAACAAATCAAACTTTATTATTTATCTTTTATATCACCACTTGTTTTTTGCGGTACTTAACTCATTACCGGTGCAGGCTTCCCCCTCTACTTCACTCTAAAAAATCGTCATCTTACATTAAGAATATATTCCAATAAATTCATCAATGGGCCGAAACAATAATTACCATTGAGGATCAGACGATCTATATTTACATAACTTCACTTCCGATCATGGTAGCTAGAATCCGGTTACAGTCAGGGCCGGATTAAAAACCGCTGCGTCCCTAGGCCAGAACAGTTTTGCGCCCTCCCTGCCATATAAAAATAAAATTTTGTTAAAAAAGTTATTTTTTCTAACAAAAAATAAGTTGAAATAATTTTTTCCATTTTTGTCGTTGCCAGGACTTGTGTTTAAGTCAAACGGAATAAACAATTCGCACCAAAAGTGATTTTTTTTGAATAAATCAAACAAAATTAGTTTTGAAAATCATGCAATCGTACAATTTTTTGTTAAATAAGGAATATTTCTGTGCAGTTTGAACTATATTGTTTAAATATACATCGTAATGAGCGAAGGTATTTTTAATGAAAAATATATAATTCCAAAACCTTTGCAGAAAACTCCTTCCCTAAATACGAAGCCAAACAATAACCGATATTCATCAAAATTTCCTCGCACATGTTCAACATGTTCCTCGCACATTCAAGAATAGAATGATTTAACCGTTTTATTTAACCGTTTTCAAATATATTATTGAATTGTGAGTAATCCACTGAATACCGAAATCGTAGGAATCGAATATTGCCTAATATCACCTTCATAAAAAATAAAGGGGTATCAGTTTTCTAGATAGTTTTTATTCAGAATTCAATCTACGAACTTTCATTTGCGTAAAATTGTGAATGAAAGCATCATAATTAAAACTAATTGAAAATAAAAAATACAATTACAATTAAAATTAGTACCCTCGGAATGTTAAAATTTAGCGATAAGAATACAATAACAAATTATATAAACAACTAATTAAACAAAGCTGTTAAAAAAATTCTTGTTTAGGCGCTCCTCAAAATGTTTGCGCCCTAGGCCACGACCTTTTTGGCCTAGGCGCTAATCCGCCACCGAATGTATTGTAATTTTGGGAGTTTTCATGTATGTCTTACTAATATGAACGTGTATGCCCAATCAACATTTTGAATTTTTCGTGACGCAGGGGTTACGCTGGCGTTACTCAGGCGTAACCCCATTTCCACTTTTTGAAAAAGCGGAAATTGGGTAACGC